>JAHLJS010000007.1:1345500-1632624 GCA_038502445.1 Eremochloa ophiuroides
GAAACAAACTTTTAAAATGTTATAGGAGAATACTAAGATACACTAACAAAACCATTAAACTGGATTACCGGACGACAGTACTTATTTCTTGGTGAGTAAAAACAAGCCTTACGCTAAGACATAACAAGAGCAAATCCTTTGCCAAATCTACCTCTTATTCACATTTTTCAAAAAAAAAAACTTAAGCTAACAACTTTCCAACAGAAAGCAACACCAAATGTCACTTCCATGCATAAAACTAAATTATATGAAGTGCACATATTCATTACGAGTCTAGAAGGATGCATGTATACAATCATTATTCATGGAATAGTGTGACTCAATTTTACCTCTACTAGCAACTCACATGCAGATGTACCACAAATGCCTTCTACCATGTGTACTATTTTTGACACAATTTCACTAGCAAATACAAACCCTTGATTCCATGGTATTTAATTACCGGCAGTGAAAAGCAGTTACAGAGCGATGCTCTAAGTTATTGATCAATATGACAGGAAGATAAAGTATGCAGATGAACCACATAATAGAAACACAGAATCACATATCTATGGTTATTTCTTCAGTGACAAAGTGCAACATATAGCCCAGTCGAATAGCAAAAGGAAGTTACTTGCATGAGTATTCCAATTTCTAGATAGTGCATGGCAACATGAACTCACCAGAGAAGAAATGGCACTATCAGCAGATGATTGAATGGTACTTAGAAGTTGTTCCTTGTCAAGATCCCATACCAAGATGGAAGACATGTCACCGGATGCGTACTATTGGACAACAAGAAGAGCAAGTTGTATTAGAACATGCAATGCGTAAAATAAAATAATACAACTACAAGGAAAAAACAGGATGTTACCAGATAACCAGATTGCTGCTGCCAGTCAATCACAATACTGCGACCAGCGGCTCGATGTCCCTGAACTGATGAGAAAGCAGTTACAAGTTTCTGTCCTCCCTTTTGAGCAAAATTTTTCCATACACGTACATTTCCATCACCTGCAATGTAAAAATTAGACAGTGCAATGCCAGAAGTTAAGTAGAAGGAAAAGAATAGAGAAGAGAAGCATACTTGAGGCAGCCAAAAGCAAGCTCTCATCAAGTTCATTGATAAGCAAAAGTTTAGATAGCCCTCTGTCAGATAACTTATGGTTTTGAAAAGAGTTCACTGGTAGTGCATCGTCGTAGTTCCACACTCTGGCATGACACAGAATTTCAGCACAATTGTAGCAGTGCATATTAGGCATTACAGCAATAGGATTTTAAATTGCAATAACAATTTCACCTAATTTGTTCATTTTCATCAGCTGCGACGACAATCGGAGAAAATGGCAACAATAAAGCAGCTTTTGTTCCCAACTCAAACCTTGTATCCCAACTAGCAATTTGGCTTGTCATCTTGCAAGCTGCTATTCCCAAGTCGAACCACCAAGACAAACAACAGGTAAATAATCAAGAAAACAAACAACAATAATGCAATGCAGACAAATGTACATCCACATACAGGAGCGCTGGCACTTAGTGATGTAATCTAGTGCAATTCGTTCTCTCTCTTCTCTTCTAGCATTGGCTTCTTCATTATCATCAGATGCAGTTAAAAGTGGCCTAGAGAAGTGACCACAACTCCAGTTGTAAATTGTTGATTGGGGAAGTTTACTTAGTTCTGCATTACTGGGACTTGTAGCAGAGCTTAAAAGGCGATCAGCTAAGCCATCAGGTGAATTTATAGGATGCTGTCCAAACTCCATTGAACAGACTCGGCGCAACCCTAGAAGATGATAATCATGCTGAGGGGGGCTAACAGGAGGGGTCATAAATTTCATCGAGTTGCTCCCTGAAAAATATAGGAAAACTCAATTCAACAATTTTTGTCTTTCCCTGAACACCCAATGAAACAAGGTGCTCCAACTTCCAAGCACATAGTGAAGTGGACATAACTTACCAGAATTCATATCACGCCAGGAAGAAGAGCGAGCCATTCCAAAGTTTGACGCAGATGTCTCACCTCGATGTGGTCCTCCACTGTTAAATCTAGTATTTTTCATGACGACTTGTTCAACCCCTATAAGGGACAGTGCTTTGCAACCAATAGTTGCAATTCTTGGGTCGGGATCTTTAGAAACAGAACACATAGTTGATATAAATTGAGAATAAATGACATTATCAATAGGCCTCGACCTAGTGTAGCTGAGACCACCATTACTTGCATTCTCCCTCAGTAATATGCCTGAATCAGAGTGTTGGGAAGAATCATCTGACTGGGGAGAGCCATGCATAATGCTACTTGTTGCAATTGGGCTGCTTGTAGAAATTCTTCCATCACGACCAGCGGCACCACTATCACTGCCAACCCTCAGCACAGGACCAATGCTGCCTTGGAGAATATTGTTGGGACTGTAAACATTGCTTGGATTATTTATATTTGCTAGTGATGGTAGTGACTTCAGCAACGAATTGGATTGAGGTTTCCAATACTCGGCAGCAACAGATTTGAGATTTTTGTTGTGACGCAACACAAAGCGAGTAAGCGCTGGAAAAACATAAGTTCAACTCAAAATCATTGCCATAAGGTTAAAAGATATCTCCTATGTTCAAGACACTAAAACAAGTGTTCTAGAAAAAAAAATCTAATTTTCCAGTGCACATACCTACAGCAACCTCAGATCTAACAAGGGGACTACCATCTGAAGATATCTGCAGAAGGCTCCGAACTACATTTATTTCAGCTTTCACCTTTTCATCATCATCAGAATCATCATCAGGGCCATTTGATAATGTAGTATCAAGGAGATTCCCAAGTGCAAAAACAGCAGCAGCTCTGACCTGGCAACACCAAATGTTTAACATCTTGTGAAGTAGGCAAAATAGAGTACACAGAATATGGAGGCATCATACCTCAGGTTGAGGCTCCGACAATAAGCATATTACAGTTTCTGGTGCATTTGTTTGCAGACCAAGTAACTGCGCCTCAGGGAAATCTTCCCAAAGTTTCCCGAGGCATAAACAAAGCCACTGCAAAAGCAAAGGTTCTGTTTGTGCATGAGGATTCTCAGGTTGCAGATGTCTCAGACAAACATCTATAAGCCCTGCATTCATACAAGCCTCTTGACCCGTCCTATGCCCATCCACAATGACTGCTATAACAAAAGCGGCCATTGCACGCTGCTCTGGAAAAGCTTCTAAACTGTCAAGAAACCTAATAAAATATGTATGTCCTCCGTCTTTAACCAAGTCAACCTGACATGACTGCCATTTGGGAAAATGTTACATGTTAAACACCAGAATCTAATCTAAATCAACAAAATGGCCTTACAAGATTACAATGATGAGTGCATACCTTGTCAAGAGAGAGAATTTTTGTCCATATAAACACTAGAATTTGACGTAACTCCATTGCACTTGTTTGAAGCAGTTTGAGTACATAAGGAAATATTCCGACAGACAAGGCCTACAACAATGAAGTGCCAGAGGTTGAAGACTAAATAAAGAGAAAAGGCAAAACAAGCATTTCATAAAAAAAATACATGCATAAGAAGTCACTACAAACCAAATCAACTGCCCATGGTCCCATGTCAAGAAATCTTCCAAGCAGAACAAGCGCTCTAAATCTGTGTGATTGACTAAGCAGTACCTGCAGAAAAGAGATGAAAGAAGTAAAACAACAAAAGAAATATAATCACTCCAGTCATAAAATGTAGTATTTTGGGCATTGACGGAATCCACGAAACTTCACGAAGTAATTTGTACTGAAGAATAGTAAAATTACATGACTATGGGTTTACATTTTGGGACAAATCTACCCATAATATTTTCAAATATCCAATCTCAATGTACACCAGAGAAAATAACAATCGAATTTTTGATAGGCTGACAGCACACAACCCAAAATGACAAGTCTCTGTGATTGGAGGGAGTAGAATACGAATATAAAACTTTACCAAATTAGATAAGGGTAACGAGGTTACAAAGTTAAACTGGGTTTTACAAATAATATTGACTTATATTTAAGTGTAAAAGCAAAATGCCTTACCTGAAGAACTATGGGTAACTGTTCAGGAGGTTTCTTGTCCTCAGAGCCATGATCAAGCCACACTTCGAAAGCCATCAGTTGTTCCGTAAAAAATGGACTTGGCTGTTTGAAGGAGATAAACAAATCAGCAATAACAATTAACAACACAAAGAAAAACTATTGATAGTTCTTGAAGTGCTAAATGATGAGTAGAAAACCTGAAACTCTGCATTTGGATCACCAATTAACTGAGGAAGCTTGGAAAGGCAAATCTCAGCAGCCATGTCCCATGCATCCCTAGGATTTAGCAAGTTACAAAATGCACAAAAAGAAGTTGAAGCAAAAAGACAAGTCAGGTTAGTTACCACATATGGTGTTGATGTGTTGGGGGTAACAACGGATAAGAAACTGGAGAACAGTTTGCAGATCGCATGATTCTCTCAGCAAGTAAGAAGTTACGGAAGAGACTAGCAACAAGAAGGTCTTGCCTGAAAAGCCTTTGGAACAGATCTGCACAGTGAAACTTGTATCATATACCAAATATAGGCTAACATTTATTTTGAACTTTAACAATCTGCTCTAGTATTTCTCTCCTAAACACCGTACCATGAGGAAGAACATTCCAGGCGATAGTATCTGTTATAGCAGTAAAAATCCAATTGAGCTCCCCGAGAAGTGTTTTACGGTCATTTTGTCTTCCAGGAATTTTGTCAATAAGAGAGTGATTCAGAGAACCATGGAGTAATGTTCGCTTACAAAACCTGCATGAGGCATGTCCCCGTGTAAGCACAGCATGCTAAGAAAAGGAGTGAGAAAGAGATAAGGAACCGTACACACCAATACGCATGTACACGCAGAGAGAGAGAGTGAGAGAGAGAGAGAGAGAGAGAGAGAGAGAGAGAGAGAGAGAGAGAGGGAGGAAGGGGGGGGGAGAGAGAGAGAGAACCAGCGCAAAGCCATTTTGATGGGTGTTGTGAGGCAAGCCGTAAACACATCAGCAGGAAATTCTGCACTCTGGGGAAGAGTTTGATGTGCTTCACAGGCAGCAAGAAGAATGCAATCCTTCTGCGAAGATGCAGAGGTAGAACTCCAGTCTAGGCGCTGAAGTAAACGACAGTCCAGGAACGAAAACAAAACACATAAATCATGATGACCTTCAACTTCAAGCACAAGAAAAATATTTTAATTAGAAACATGTAGCATACCTCTAGAAAAGCTTTAACAATAATTCCAGCTGCTGAGCAATCAAATACATAAATGGAAGGTGTCTTCAGCCATGAATCAAGTTCAGTAATTGGAAGTGGAATATACTGTGTGTAACTCTGCAACAAAATGCAAAACAACCACTTTATCAGAGACACCTTTCATAAACAAAGCATGCGGCAAGTATTACAGTGTATCATAACATTACCTTGTTAAACACCCAGATCTCACCATTAGATGTAGGCTTTGGTACACCATGGCCGTTATAATGGAAAAGGACTCTCTCTGATCTAGCATATTTGCGGCAAGTATTACAAAGCTTCTTAACTTCCTCCACTGTTGGATCCAGCTGAAGCTTGTATCGAGCCTGCAAGTGCCATTAGGAATAGGACATAAAGACGCAAATAATCCTCACCAAATTAACATTTGAAGTTAAACAGGCAAGCAAGTTCCTTACCTTAGGTTGCCAGCGCTCATACTGCGAATGCAACGTTTTTCCAATACTTTCAAGAGCTTTAGGAGGTGCCATAGAGAAAGGATCTGAAAAGGAAGGAATAGGTCTATGAATATATCACAATTCACAAAGCAACTGCACCGAGTGCAATAAAAGTAATGAAGTACAAACCTACAAACCTATCAATCAACAAATATAAATTACAATCATTGCCTAAAGTCTGGTAACACTTGCTTGACAGTATAACCATCCCAAGGACTAATAAATAAGTTTATATATCCATGACCACAGCCGACAGATGCAGTATCTTACATTAGAAAATTTCACTTCCTTTACAATTAATGCAAATTCTCAAGTCAAATTTAAAAGGTGGATAGATTCATCTAAAAACTATGGAGCAACCAAATCCCATTTTCAGAATACAAATTTTAACAGTGTATTTTGAGAACGTAGGTGCCAGATAGTTTCCTTGTTGTGATTACTTCAAATCAGCAATATGCTGAAAGGAAAGTTACTTGGAAGGCCTAAATGCATACAAAGAATTGTCCTTGTATGGAACTATGGAACCACATGGAAACCAGCTATCTACAGGAATGAACCATGAACAAGACTCTAGATCCTTTAATAATATTACTATACTGTTGATGCCTTGTATATGTTGTATAAGTTTTTCCCTTTTCTTTTTCCTTCTGGTTGGTACTCATGTTGGGTTTCATCTCCAGCCTACGCCAGCGTGATTGGGACTAAAAGGCTCTGTTCTGTACTTCTAATTAACAATATGCTCTCATCTGGCATTCAAAAATGCAATTCATAAAAAAGAAAGACACAGTTTCACTTAGATGGTGAAAAGCAGTTCATTTACTGTATTTTTTCAACTCATTTGAAATTCGGAAACATACAGTCAACTAAAAGCTTACCTATCCAGCACTCCATTCTTGCACAAGGGGAAATTTTAATTACATCAGGTGGATCAACACTTATGTTTAGACATAATACAAGTGCAACACATCCAGTCTTCATCTGCACTACAAAATTCATCATTAGTAAATATCGTGTAAAAGATGAGGAAAACTTATAAAAAGAACAAGCGAAACATCCCATGGCCAAATAAAAGAAAACAATAGAATGGGTATAAATTCTATAATGACTAAATCAGTAATGTATGGTGCAAATCAAGACACTAAACAGATAAGACAGGAATTAAAGTAGTAAATATAAGAAATAAGCTCAGATATGGGTTGTCTAAAGTCAACATGATCCTCAGACAAGTGAACATAAGCTTGCAAACCGAAGTGACTTTGCCTAAATGGTGAAAGGACAGCTTAATTTACATGGTACATATAGAAAATCCAAAAAGGATCTAATGTTTAGAAATTCCAAATGGTTCTGCAAAATTCCAAAAAGAGACTAAGGAAAATGGAACATTTGCATGTACAGACATAGACATTTTCTTTGCCTAAGAGCATCAATGATCTCTAATGTTTCTCACAGGGTAAGGCTCATAACGTCCAACCTCAAATTTATCATCAAAACCTCCTATCTAGCAATCATATATGTCTGGTGCCATGAACTGAAACACCCTATTTCATCTGGTGGCTTCATGTCATTGCAACATGTACAATGTGTCAAGTGGTGACCCTGAAACAACCATGCTATTTGACGCCAACTTTGTTACTGGAATGTCTTAAGCCTCCAATGACATCAAAAGATTGGGTCAACCAACTTTATCTTACCAGTGGCTACTAATTGACATGATCCAGGCTTTTTCTATGTTTTAACTTAGGCAAAATTTAAAATGGGATGTTAGCAAAACGGTTCAGAGAGTAGTGCTACTGAGGCAAATTTGCCTGTAAATTAAAGCAACACAGTAAGATTAGATATGAATATGATGCCGACAAGCCACTGATAGTAATAGGATCACTAGGAAATTGCAGGGTGGTAGCATTCATTATGAATGCGATAGTACATATTCGATGCCAAAAACTTTTCAACGATATAGCGATTTGTATTTTTTTTATATGTACATATGCCACCATGACCATCGAAATATTTACAGGACCAGTTAGGCATCCAGAATAACTTGCTTACTTTTTATCCAAAACATACTAGTTGAAAGACCAGTGATCACTGTGCCCCATTTAAGTGGTTAACGAAATTAAGAATTTGCATGACTGATGCCTGCAGAAACACAGTTGGCTACAATATTTTTCGTTTTGTACTATTTTTTATTATGAATAAAAAATGATCAGCGTCATACAGTAAAAGAGTAATACATGTAATTTTGACAAGCCCCAAGCCCCGACAACATTTCGAAACACTTAAGCAGATACTAGGCTGTGGCAAGCAATTAATTAATTCCACCATATCACTAATGTCGTGCTCGCGAGAGTAGCGAGCAGAACGTTACTTGTTCCGTGACTTCCAGGGTATTTTTAACGAGCATAACGTATTCCGTAACGGAAATTAAATAGTGCTCGGTTTGCAGATACCATAATCAATTCACACGACCAGCAGCTGCACCCGATTTGCCATTTTTAAGCTCAGTCAGCTGAATTGCTATCCTAAGAATGTCCCGCCCGCAACTTCCCGCGCAGCGCGCCATATCCAGCAAACAGTCTAGCATAACGTCAGTGCGAGCAGTAGGAAGAGCATCTGCAAACTGCATCACAACCCATTACCCTGTCCTTGGGGCGCCACTTGGAGACGAGGCCACTGGTGGAGGGCGCTGCGGCGGCGGCGGTAGCCTCGTCGATCCCCTCGTGGCGATGCTCGCACAGCACGACCAGCTGGGGCAGGTACGGCACGGGCGCCGGCTTCTCCACCTCGGCGACCTCCAGCCCGTTCCTTGGCTCCGGCCCGTTGGCGACGGGGAGGTCATCCGCGACGTGGTTCTGGTGGTGGCTGTGGCGCTGATGGGGCAGCGGCGGCGGCGGCGGCACCGGGGCCGCGGCCGCAGCCGGCGACGGCGAGGACGAGGAGTGGCCGAGCCTGGACGCCATGAGATCTCCCAATGCCATCGACGCTTGCTGTGCCTGTCTTCCGCGCCCAGTCACCCCGCAGCCATCATGAGGTCGGGAAGCTCGCTCGCTCGCTGGCTCACCTACATCGATCGAATCGGGCCAGCGTGGCGAGTCCGAGGTAGGGAGACAGATCAGTGGGGGTGGAGAGACTGGGCGGAGGTTGGTGGGGGGGTGGGGGGGTTTAGGGTTAGGGTTTGGATGCAGCTGGGAGGAGAGAGAGGGAGAGAGAGAGAGAGGTGGGGGAGGGGAAGGGAAGCGGCGTCTCGGTGCGAGGAAGGAAGCAGGCGACGCCGAGACAGAGAGAGAGATTGACCGGTGAAAGGAAAACAAAATTGCAATAAAAAGTTGAGATGGAAATCCATTCTCTCTTTCCTCCTCGTTTTTTACTAGAGTTCGGTTTGGATACACTTTTAAATTTCAAAAATTTACATTGATATTTCGACAACATTAAGTATTGACAAAAACTAAAATTAATTTAGTATATTCGTGAAAAATTACGAGACGAATTTTTTAAGTCTAATTATAATTAAACACTTATTACAAAAGGTAGCACATTATTATAATAAAAAGTTTTGCAAAATATTAAATCTAAATGCATCCAAATTTTTGGGCTTGGCGCATGCCCCGTGTGGGTTGGCGCGCGCCGAAGAGTGCCCGTGGGTTAGCTCGGGTACGGTTATCTGGGCTCGATAATTTAAACTTGGGTACTGATTATTATTCGGTACCTAGGGTATATATGTTACATTGTTCATCAATCAACGTAGATATCATTTGTATCCTTCGTTTGTCTTTCGCTCTTTACTCTTAACTATATATTATTCGTACTAACGCTATGATTATATTAGTTAACATTTTATATTAATTAAACAAACATTCATCAGCCGTCGGGCGATCATGGAGGTCACCGTCAAAGCTGGAACTCGGCCACGGCCACTCAGGAGGTGGGAGGCGGCCGCCGGCCAGCCCACCAGTCGGGGCCTAGGTGCGGGCGTGCGGCCACCGGCCGCGTGCATTGCGCCGCCTGTCGTCGTGCCGCGTGCCGCGGACCGCGGTGCGTCCGCGCAGGAGGAAGCGACGGGGTGCACCAGATGCAGACGAGAGGAGGCGACAGGGTGGCCTGCCAGGCACCCAAACGGTTAAATGAGGGAGGCCGTGGGGTGGCCCGCTGGCCTCTTGCTAGGTGGGAGGAGGCAAGCAGGCCTCAGGCGGCGTCATGTGGGACTGGGATGTGGAGTCTGAAGAAGCAGCTTATATATGTAGGGTGTTAGTTGGGCTTCTAATGAGCCAAAATTTCGGACGCCGAGTGAATTTAGAAATCCGCCCTGAACTTGCAGTATTTCGAATATCCGAACCCGCAAATCCGCAAGCAAAAAATCCTTAACTGAAATCAAAACCCGAAAACACCGGGTACCCCCCGGAACCCGATCCGCTGGCCACCGTCACACGGGAGGGCTGTGGCCCCGGCTCCGGAGAGTTGCGGATCTTATAAATCGTGCGGGCGGCGGTTCTTTCCCCACCGCCACGCAAACCGACTCTTCCATTTCCGCATGTTCGCCTCTGCGAGCCGGCCACCACCATCGTCTTCCTCTGACCCTCACCAAGTCACCCGCATCAACCTCCGCCATGGTTTTGATGTGGAAGAGCGTGGCGAGTCTTGGTGAGATGGAGGAGTTGCTGGCCGCCGGAGTACCCCGGCTCGTCAACATTGTTGGCGTCGAGGCCGTTCGTTCTGCCCCAAGGATGGTTCGCGTCGTGAAGGGGATACACGGGGTCATCATCCCGCAGGTGGTTGGCGACGAGGCCGAGGGAGAGGGAGGGGTCGGCGGCGACTGCAGCAGCAGCGACAACGGGGACGCCGCCGCCGACGAGATCGACGACGCGGCCAGCGAGATCGACGACAGGGACGACGACGACGACAACCTGCAGCACTGGATCGTCCAGGGAGTCCATCGGCTGCGTCGCGTCAACCAGATCGCCGACCCCGCCATCCAGATCGCGCATGAGATCATCCCCACTAGCCGCTACTCCCGATGACGTCGCCACCCTAAACCGCCTCCGCCAGCTTGGGAAGAACGTACGCCTCGCTGGGCTTCAGTTGCCTGCGGCCGCCGGCGACCGAGCTGTCGCCCTCGGCAACAAAAGCCAGAGGCTCGTCTCCCGCGCGATCAAGAGCCGCCATGGGGTTCTCCGCTCCGCCGTCGCTCGTGCAACCTATGTTGCGAATCGTCGGACGAACCTCCTCGACGAGGTGAATCAACTTCTCGATACTGCGGTTGTTTTTTGACTTGTCTCTTCTTGCTTGGGAGGAAACTATCGGTAGATAGATTGGAGTCGATTCTCTTGTGATGAATGTTCCTAGAGTTAGATTCTCTTCTGATGGATGTTGAAATTGAATCGGTAGGATAATGTCTCTTCTGTTATTGGATGGCGATTGGTGTGAATCAGTAGTTGGCCATTGGCAAACTGTGAAATGTGAATTCGTCATTCAGCGTACTCCTATCTGGATATGGTACACCGGCTTCATAAGCCTTGAATCCATTCCCATTTGGTACAGCATTGATGATAGCGTATTGCATAGTAAGTATTTGGATTTGATCGTAATTTATCAACTGTCACGTCTGTCAGAGATGCCGACATTACCAGTACTTGTTTTTCTTATTACATGTTCCATTGACGTGGTTCAGACACATCTTATCAGTGCTAGTTTTAACGAATGGTAACACCGGCTAATAAACTTGTGTTTTGCGGTTGACATTACGAGTGGTGTGTAAGGGGGAACACAGGATTTATACTGGTTCAGGCAATGAGTGCCCTACGTCCAGTGTGGGATCGAGTCGTGTTGACATACACCGGGGTGCTCGTAGTAGGGGTTACAAGCTGAGCGAGAGAGGAAAGTGCTCTCAAGTCTCTTATGAGTGTCTAAGTGCGTACATATTGCTTGTTGTTGTTCGTTGTTGAGTGGCTGTGTGTGTGAGCTTGAGAGAGATTGTCTAAGGCTGGCCTCTGCTCTCCCTTTTATAGTTACAAGGGAAGGGCTAGAGTTACACGTGTTGCCTTATGTTGCAGTACCCGGCATGACGGAGTTGGTGATGACTGGTGGCGATCGTCAGCCACGCCTTCGTCTTGACGCCTCGGTGGCATGGCATTACTCATTCGGCTGATTTGCCACTATTCCATTGGTGAGTTCCAATGCGCCTCACAGTGCTGGTTATGGATGGCTGCATGGCGATATGTCATGCCGTCGTGTCCGTCCCTACACAGTGCAACGAGTAGATAGGTTGACTTCCGGGTGCAAGCTCCCGAGGCTCGGGAAGCCTTGGTGTCATCGGGGGCCTGATGGGACAGAGCGAGGGGAGTGTCCTCCCTCGGACGCTTCTTTTTCCTTGTGAAGTACATTCTAGGGGGTTGGCAAGACCGGTCGTAAGGCTTTGCCCATTTCCCCTGGTTGGCCGGACGACTGTCGTCCCCTATTTCCTGGTGTCACACGTGTGGCCGGGGTATGGCGGTCGTCGTCGTAGTTGGCGAATCCCCTCGTCAGCCCGGGGAGCCGTACGGTTGACTGTCCCTGTAGCGGCGTGGGAGGAGGATGACCGTCAGATCGCTTGCCAGAGGAGATGGGGCAGTTGGTACGGCGAACGTGCGCGTTCGAGGCGCTGTTCTGTCGTGGGGCCCATCCGATGGGACTATACCTGTAAAGTGGTCAGAGAGGTCCCTTGCGGTACAAGATTGCTCTGCTGACGTCAACTATGCATGGGATGCCTTTGAAAGATTGCGCTCAAGAGGGATGGTGAAGCTCGGGCGAATCGGAGAATTGGTGCCCGAGGGTGCTGCTTTCCCGAGCTCTCTCGGGGAGGCTCGGGCGAATTGGAGAATTGGCGCCCGAGGGTGCCGCTTTCCCGAGCTCTCTCGGGGAGGTTCGGGCGAATCGGAGAATTGGCGCCCGAGGGTGCCGCTTTCCCGAGCTCTCTCCGGGAGGTTCGGGCGAATCGGAGAATTGGCGTCCAAGGGTGCCGCTTCCCCGAGGGTAGGTTTGCGTTGATGCATCATCGTCGTGGGCCTTCGTGAGCTTCCGCTGGCCTTATCTGGGCCGAGCCGTGTTGGGAATGTGTGTTTTTGCATCGAAGTTAGGTACCCCATACTTTGGTACCCGACACATCTGATTTTGTATTCAGCACTGGTGGCGGGCGCGCGCCCGAGGGAAAGGGTTTAAAGTCTGCTATAGTGTATTTGTTCTTTTAAGGATAATTCTACGTATGGTCGATCGATGTACATTGTTTGGCATGTTTTTAGGTCATTTCGAAGTTCTGTGGGATCCGACTAAATTTTTCTAGGTTTGTTTACTCGAAATTGGTTTGGAATGGGTGCTGGTAAAATGGATTGGAAGGACATGCATATCCTAACTGGTTAGGAACAATGGATGTGTTTGGAATATTAGAGCCCGGCACTATGGCCCGGCTTTTCTTCATGGCAGATTCGGAGGAAACAAACAAGTGGTCCTTCGTGGCCTTTATATTATGTAAATATTTGCTGTATGTTTGTTTCGTTTCGGGTTTTTTCCTTAGGCGTTTATTCTTGCCGATCCTGTGCCCGAGCCATCGAGCCTCGGGCGACTTTATTCGGGTGTCGTAGCTTTAGCGACGTAGACACAGCCGATGTCCTAGGATTCTTGGCAGAAAGAAACCTTGGAAAAAAGACTTAGTTGTTTCTTCCCGAGCCTCCTCCTTTTGCCGAGCGTAGATCTTATAAGTTTTCTTCCGAACGCGAGTTATCCTTCGGACGTGGAGTGGCGAGGGGAGATGCTGTAGCCCTGAGGCGTAAGCGGTCTCCTCGGCTCGACCGGCTCTATCCTCTGAGACTTCTCTTACTCTTCCGAGTCTTATAGGTTCACGCTTGGTTTTAGGAGAGAAGCGTGCTTTTAGGGAGAAACGATTTCAACGAGTTTTGAAATTTTTGCGTTTTCAAAATCATTGAGACTCGGGAAAGTCCGGGGGTTCCTCCCGTCCTAGCCCCCGAGGGAGGGTCGGCCTTTCCATAGGTTAGGTCGAGCCTCACTTTTCTATTGCGCAGCGAAATGAAAAGTCATTTCACTTCCGAGTGTAGGCTCAGATCGAAAATCTAAAAATCAGGTAAAAAGAGTAGGAGTCGGGTCTTTTTATTGATTTTAAGATTTTACAAATCGTACAATGCTCGAAAATTTAAGGATAGAAACGACGTAGCTGTTCGATGTTTCAACGTTGTTGTAGGCATCGCCCTTTTCGTTCGCGAGCTTGTACGTGCTGGGACGTAGCACCTCGGCGACGATGAATGGCCCTTCCCATGGTGGTGTGAGCTTGTGGCGCCCTTTATTGTCCTGCCTGAGCCGCAGCACCAAGTCGCCTACGCTGAAGGCTCGGCCCCGGACATGCCGAGCATGGTACTTGCGTAGGGACTGCTGGTACTTGGACGAATGCAACAGGGCCATGTCCCGAGTTTCGTCGACTTGGTCCAACGCGTCTTCGCGGGTAGTCTGATTGCCCTGTTCATCATAGGCTCGGATCCTCGGGGCGCCGTACTCCAAGTCCGTGGGGAGGACGGCCTCGGCGCCATACACCAGGAAGAAGGGCGTGAAGCCCGTGGCTCGGCTTGGCGTAGTCCTTAGACTCCATATCACCGCCGGGAGCTCCGTCAGCCACCTCTTGCCGAACGTATTCAATCTGTTGAATATTCTCGGCTTGAGGTCTTAGAGAATCATGCCATTGGCACGTTCTATTTGGCCGTTCGTTCTTGGGTGGGCTACGGCCGCCCAGTCCACTCGTATATGGTACTCGTCGCAGAAGGCTAGAAACTTCTTTCCGATGAACTGCGTGCCGTTGTCAGTGATGATGGAGTTTGGGACACCAAACCGATGGACAATGTCGGTGAAAAATAACACCGCTTGTGCCGGGCTGATTTGGGCGATTGGGCGGGCCTCGATCCACTTCGAGAACTTGTCGATGGTGACAAGCAAGTGGGTGAAGCCCCCGGGCGCCTTTTGGAGGGGCCCGACAATATCCAGTCCTCATACGGCGAACGACCAAGTGAGGGGGTCGTCTGGAGAGCTTGGGCCGGTAGGTGTGTCTGCCGAGCGTAGTACTGGCACCCCTTGCAGGAGCGTATCGCCTCGGTAGCATCGGCCACGGCGGTTGGCCAGTAAAAGCCTTGTCGAAAGGCGTTACCGACTAGGGTTCTTGGCGCGGCGTGGTGACCGCAGGCTCCGGCGTGTATCTCTTTGAGTAGGCATTTGCCTTGACTGAAGGGAATGCAGCGCTGGAGGACACCCGAGGACTCCGTCGACAGAGGTTGCCATCAATCATCGTGAAAGACTTGACTTTACGTGCCAACCGTCGTGCTCTGGTTTTGTCCGAGGGTAAAACTCCTCGGACAAGCCAGTTGACCAGCGGCTCGCGCTAGTCTAGCTCGTCGTCGTCCATCTCGGCTTCAATCTCCATCGCCTCGGCTTCGTCGCCGTCTTCAGCCAGGGTCTCGGGTGGCTCCCCTTTGTCAGAGGGGTCGGCAGCCCCCGAGGGGCTTGTGAGGCTTGAAGACGATCCAAGTTCTCCCGGGGGTTCGGGGGTCTTCTTCCCCTTGGCCCCCGAGGGATCAGTATTGACCGAGGGTTGTGGAGGTCGTTAGCAAATAAGCCCGTCGGGACCGTAGCCCTTTCGGACGCGATTTTTGCCAACTCGTCGGCCTCTTCGTTGTACCGTCGTGCAATGTGGTTGAGCTCGAGGCCGTCGAACTTTTCCTCGAGCAACCGCACCAGCTTGCAGTAGGTGGCCATCTTGGGGTTCTGACACGTCAACTCCTTCTTGACCTGGTCCATGACGAGCTGGGAGTCCCATCGGACCTCGAGGCGTCGGATCCCGAGCTCGATGGCGATGTGGAGACCGTTGACCAGAGCCTCGTACTCGGCCACGTTGTTGGAAGCCGTGAAGTGCAGCCGCGGCAGGTATTTGAGCCGGACCCCGAGGGGCAAGACGAAGATGATGCCTGCGCCAGCACCGGTCTTCATCATCGACCCGTCGAAGTACATGACCCAATACTCATCTTGGGTCGGGAGTGGCTGTAGCTGCGTCTCGGTCCACTCTGCCACGAAGTCCGGTAGCACTTGGGACTTAATGGCTTTGCGTGGTGCGTAGGTGATGGCATCACCCATGAGCTCGATAGCCCATTTAGCGATCCTCCCAGTCGTCTCCCGATTCTGGATCACCTTCTCGAGAGGGAACGATGATACCACGGTTACGGGATGGGATTTGAAGTAGTGCCGCAACTTGCGCCGGACAAGAAAGATTGCGTACACCAACTTGTGGATCTGAGGGTAGCGCATCTTGGTCTCGGACAGGACTTCGCTGATAAAGTAGACCGGCCACTGTACCGGTAATGCGTGCCATTCTTCTTGCCGTTCCACGACTATTGCTGCGCTCACAACTTGATTAGTAGCAGCGACATACAGCAAGAGATTTTTCTCTTTCGTAGGAGGCACGAGAACTGGTGCTTTCGAAAGCAGAGCCTTAAGCCTTTCGAGGGCTTCCTGGGCTTTGGTGGTCCAGGTAAAGTGCTCATTTTTCTTTAGCAACCGATACAAGGGAAGTCCTTTTTCGCCGAGCCTCGAGATGAATCGACTCAAGGCCACGAGACATCCCATAAGTTTTTGCACTCTTTTGAGATTCCGAATTGGACCTATCTGTGTGATGGCCGATACCTTTTTCGGGTTGGCTTCGATGCCACGCTCGGAAATGATGAACCCGAGGAGCATGCCCCGAGGGACCCCGAAAACGTACTTCTCGGGGTTTAACTTTATATTTTTCTTCTTGAGGCAGTCGAATGTCTTTTCTAGGTCGGCTACTAAATCGCTGGCCTTCATAGATTTTATCACTATATCGTCTACGTAAACCTCAACTGTCCGCCCGATGTCCCCAAAAACTTTGAGCATGCAACGCTGGTAAGTTGCGCCCGCGTTTTTGAGGCCAAATGGCACGGTTACGTAACAATATGTGCCGAAAGGAGTAATAAAAGAAGTCGCTAATTCATCGGACTCTTTCATACGAATTTGATGGTAACTAGAATATGCATCAAGAAAGCAAAGTCGCTCACAGCCAGTAGTGGAATCAACTATTTGGTCAATGCGAGGTAATGGAAATGGATACTTAGGACAAGCTTTATTTAAACTAGTGTAATCAACACACATTCTCCATTTTCCATTTTTCTTTTTAACCAAAACGGGATTAGCTAACCACTCTGGATGGAAGACCTCCTTGATGAATCCGACCGTCAAAAGCTTCTGCACCTCCTCCTCGATGGCCTGACACTTCTCCTCATCGAATCGGCGCAGGCGCTGCTTCACCGGCTTGGACCCGGCCCGGATATCCAAGGAGTGCTCGGCGACCTCCATCGGTATGCCTGGCATATCCGAGGGACTCTAAGCAAACACGTCGGCATGCTTGCGGAGGAAGTCGACGAGCACAACCTCCTATTTCGGGTCGAAGGTGGCGCTGATCTTCAGCACCTTGCCGTCGGGAGAGCTCGGGTAGAGGGGCACCTCCCTTACCCCCTTAGCGGGCTCAAAGGTGCCTGTGGCCTTCTTCAGGTCGAGGACCTCCTTTGCCAGCTTTCGGGGTCGGCAATGAGGGCCTCGGACTCCACCAGCGCGCCGGCGTACTCGCAACACTCGACGTCGCGCTGGTACGCGTGCTGGTAGGAAGTGTCGATGGTGATCACCCCCTTTGGCCCCGACATCTTGAGCTTGAGATAGGTGTAGTTCGGGATGGCTATGAACTTGGCGTAGCATGGCCTTCCGAGAATGGCGTGGTAGGTGTCGTGGAATCCTACCACTTCGAAGGTGAGGGTCTCCTTCCTGAAGTTGTCAGGAGTCCCAAAATAGACGGGCAGGTCGATCTGCCCGAGAGGTTGCACCCTCTTCCCCGGGACTATCCCATGGAACGGGGAAGTCATCGACCGGAGAAGAGAGCGGCTGATCCCCATCAAGTCGAGGGTCTCAGCGTAGAGAATGTTGAGGCCACTGCCTCCGTCCATGAGGACTTTGGAGAGCCTCGTGTTGCCGACGACGGGGTCGACAACGAGCGGGTAACGCCCCGGCGATGGGACGTAGTCCGGGTGATCGTCCCGGTTGAAGGTGATTGCGTTGTGGGACCAGTCGAGGAAGCATGGCGTGGCTGGTCCGACGAAGTAGACCTCCCAACGCTCGCGCTTTCGCTGGCGCGGCGTGGGAGCGGTCCCAGGTCCACCGAAGATCATGAGGCACTTGTCGATGGGCAGGAACTCGTCGTCCTTCCCGTCTTTGTCCTCCTTGTCCTCGGCGGGCTTCTTGCCGGCGGCGTCCCGGAACGCCTGCCGGCCGTAATGCTTTTTGAGCATCACACACTGCCCAAGCGTGTGACGCACTGGACCCTGGTGATAAGGGCACGGCTTGCTAAGCATCTCGTCGAAGCGGCCCCGAGGGGGTCGTTCCCTCTTGGGTTCGGTGGCTGCCACGAGCGAGTCGCCGCGGAGGGGAGCTGTAATACCCCGGGTATTACGGATTTAATTAATCTGCCATGTCATCATATTTAAATTAATCATTTGCATATGATTGTGCTTAGGATCCTAGATTGGTTTGAATTAAGATGGTGTTTGATTGTGGAATTAAATCCCTAAATAAAGGTTTAAAAATTTACTTTTATTAGGACTAAAACCTAATTCAAAATCTAAAAGGAATTTTGAGATAGTTCCTTAATAAAAGTTTTAGATCTTTTAAAATGGAACAACTTTTATTTTTGGAGATTTCAAAGTTCTGTGGTGGAAATTCAAATTTATTTCAAAACAATGATTTAAAACTTAGTTTTGGATTGGAATTTCAAAAATTATTTGGAATCTGGCAAAACTTCCTAAATAGAAGTTGTAAAGCTCATTGAGTAGAACAACTTTTATTTTGGCAACTTTTCAAGTTGTTGAGAAAATTTAAAAGTAATTTTGAAAATACAGTTTGAAATTTTAAACCCTATTCTACCCCTTTTTCTGTAGTTTCAAAAATATTTCGAATTTGGATCTAGTTCCAAAAGCAAAGTTGTTCAGAATTTCAAACCCTACAACTTTTGTTTTTGCAGTTTTTCATGTTTGTATGCAAAATCAGTCGAATTTGGTCAAAAACCGACAGCCCCTAGGGATCTATGCTACAGTACTCCGCCCCCTCTTCCTGTTCGCGAACAGAGCCGGCAGCCGCCGTGTCACGCGCGGGCGCGCGGCGAGCCGTGCCGGCCGGGATCCTGCCCGGGCGCCAGTTCGGAGGAGGATCGGCGTGCGCCGCGACGCTCTGACCCTGTCTCCTCTTCCCCGGCCTTCAAAAGGGCGACGAGGCCCTCCCCCTCTCCATTTTTCTCCCTCCCGGGTCTCCATTGTCGTCCTCTCGGTTCTCGGCCGAATACGCCGCGCTCCGTCCATCACCACCCTCTCCATCTTGCAGCCAGCTAGCTAGCTTCCTTGCGCATCGCCTGCGTCCGTCGGTGGGAGCTGTAGAGCTTCGTAACCACCGGAACGCCGGTGTCTTCTTCGCGGGCGGGCAGAGCGCCGCCGCGAGCTCCACCGTCATCTCGAGCTAGTTTGGGTAAGCTCTGGACCTCAGATTGTTGCGTACCGTGATCTCTGTGACCCCTTGAACCTTACTCTTGCGTCGGTGTACTCTCTGATTCCCTAGGTTCGCCGGAACGCGTGTTCGCCGTTGTGCCGAGCCGCCGGGATCCGCCGCCGTCGCCAAGTCGCCTTCTCCGAACCACCTCCGTCTCCACCGACCCGTCGGCTAGCTTCGTGGTGAGCCCCAGATGCTCGCGCACCTTTTCCCCCTCTCTTTACCGGCTTGTGCTCGCCGGCAACGTGCTCGCCGCCGCCACCGAGCCGCCGCGTCCGTGTCTCCAGGTGCTGTGCGCCTCGGATCTCGTCGTGTCTTAGCTTGGTAGACTCGCCTTGGAGTGTAGAGTCCGTCAGTGCCCTCGGCTTCGTCCCTCGGCTCACCGTCGGCGAGCTAGGGGCGGCGGACCGCCGGCGCTCTCGCCTCTGTAGAAACAGAGGAGAGGCCAGGGGCCTCGGGTTAGAAGATAGGTCTTTCCAGGGGGTTAAGTGCAAATCCCGTGACTCATGTGAATAGTATAGATCGGACCGCGGGTTGATTTCCGATTTCTCCAAGGTCTCTTTTGCTAAAACGCCGGCGCCGGGTGCGGGCAGGCCGAGTGGGCCGGCTCGCTTGGTCATGGGCCGTAGTGGGCTGGTTTGGTCTTTTCTTTTTCCAGTGAATTTCAAAATGCTTTTCATTTATATATTCATATGAATAGTACTGAAGTTTATTTATTTCATATGAATTAATCTGTTGAATGAAAAAATGTGAGAATAATTGTGTATGCTCTCTGAAGTATGTAGTATTTGTTAAAAATATAATATAGGGTGTTCCAGTGCCTTTAATCTGCTGTATAAATCAGTGAATTAATTAATAAATGCAAGTTTGTGTAATTTTAATTAATTATCTGTAGATCCAAAAATCATGAAATTTATTGTGGCTCTGTTTGGTGATAAAACCTAGCTGTTGGTAAAGTTTGGTTGCAATTGAAGTTAGTTTGGTCAATTAATAAATATATGTGAAATTAGGGATTAATAAAGTAAATAGAAAAAAAATGAATTTAGGTTTGTCGTGTGAATTTTTGGGTTGAATGAAGACCAAGGATCTTTCGCTGTGTGATCCTTGGCAGTTTGAGAACTTAGTGCTTGCTAGTAGTCATAAAGCTGTGTAGCGGCTTTCTGTGACCGTTAAAAAGGTCAATAAAACAAAAGTAGGAAACATTACTTTTACCTTCCGTAGATTGTTTACAACTTTACCGTGAAGGAAAGTTGTACTCAAGGTATTAATGGTTTACTTCCAAGCATTTCATTTGTTGCCCTCATGCCACGCTAAGCATACATCATTGCATACGTGTAGTGCCCGTTCCCGAGGGGGTCCAGGTCGAGACTACTACTGAGGAGGCCACTCCAGAAGTCATCCAAGGATTCGACATCTGCGGGACTGATCCCGACCCGACGCTGTACACGATCCAAGGCAAGCCCCGGTGCATTCAGCCCCTCCATTACAAATATTTATAATTCGAGTTAATCTACTGCATTAGGTTGATAGGAGTTGATTGTCACCTATCCAGATGCATTGTCTCAAATAAATACCCTGAAACCTGATTTAAATAAAATGATTTGAGAAATGCTTAGGCATGCTTAATGAACTTAGCTTTGCATAAAAGAAAAACTATTTTCTGTGCCATGATTATACTTATACTTTGATTGGTGAAGAACTTGTTATCCGCTGGTCGATGTGTATTTGGGTTGGAGTCCCAATGCATGGTCGCTTTCGGAGTAGTTTGGAACTGGTCGATGTCTTTGGAAACGTGTTTTGTTGGGTGGCCAGCTCATGGGGCGGCGTTCCCTATGTCTCACTCACCCGACAGGCACGATAATAAAAACTGTCGGGTAGTCTTGTACTTGGGTCAGAGTCCCAATGCAGGATTGACGGCAGGAAGGAAGTAGGGACCGTTCGTTGTAGGCCTGCTGTGATCATGATGAACAGCCTAGCCACATACCAATGCGGAAAGCCTAGAGTTCGGTGACGCTATTGCTGGAACCGACAACCACGCACTGGGAGTGGAGAGATGGCGAGAGTAGCTTGTACCCACGTGGCCGGCGTGCCTGGATAAGAGTGGAGTACTGTGCTCTCGGGTGGCGCAGGACCGGTTCCGGGATAGCAAAAGCCGTAACGACGGGTTGGTATATGTATGCCGGCGTGCTGCATATGCAGTGTGGTTAGAATCCCCAGCTGGGTACTTTCTGGATTCGAATCGACGTGCTCCTCGGTTATGGAGACTTGATCCTCACACTCTACACCGAAAAGTGGTTCTCAACTAGGTTATCTGAATGAATAAAGTAATTGAAAGAATGATGATACATGAGTCTGAATATTGGAGCTATAAATATGATTATAATAATGACAAAATAAGATATGAACAGGATAGATTGCTTTTCTACAAACTCCTCATCCTCTGCTAGCCTTACCCATAGCCTTGCATTCCTGAGTCTCATTTTACACCCTTAGTCGGGTAAGTCTTGCGGAGTACCCCAAGTACTCAGGGTTTGTTAACCCCGTTGCAGGAGGACCGCAGTCGGAGATCTGTCTTGCTCCATGTTGCGTGACCGTGGTCGAAGAAGAAAGCGGCGATGAGTGAAGTGGAACCCGTGGGCAGGGTTCGAGTTATCTTATCTAGTATTGTGTAACTATTCCACTGCTACTGTTATGTCCTCTGGTCTGTAATAACTATATTTGAATCCTATTTGAACAACTGGTTTGTAATCTAAATATGATGTAATCTTCCGCACTGTACTCTGATGTATTTTTATTATGAAATGTTGTAATCCTGTAATGGTTCTGCAATGGTGATCCTGTCGGAGAAAAGGGCGCTAATGTAGCCCAACAGACCTGTCTAGATCATTTGGGACACGGGCCCGGCTGTCAGAAGTCGTTAGTGACAATGACAGGTGCCGGTGGGCCAGGTGATTTAGCCGGTTCTGTTACAGGAGCCTTTCTCTTCCCCTTCTTTTTCTTACTTTTGGGCCCCGAGAAGAGGTGCCCTCGGGGGCCTCCTCCTTCCTTTTGCCCTTGGGGTCAGAGAAGAGGGCTCCCACCGTCTCGTCCCCCGAGGCGAAGCTAGTTGCAATCTTCATGAGCTCAGAAACACTGGCGGGGTCTGGCGCCCGAGCTCATGAACGAGCTCTTTGCAGGAAGTTCCTGCAGCGAACGCTCCGACGACGTCGGAGTCGGTGACCTGGGGCAGCTCATTGTACTGCTTAGAGAACCGCCGGATGTAGTCCCTGAGGGACTCGCCCGGCTTCTGCTTGCAGCTCCTGAGGTCCCAGGAATTGCCAGGGCGCACGTACGTGCCCTGTAAGTTCCCTACGAAGATCTTGACCAGATCGCTCCAGTCAAAGATCAGCCGCGGGGAGAGATGTTCCAGCCAAGCTCTTGCAGAGTCGGCGAGGAACAGGGGGAGGTTGCGGATGATGATGAGATCATCCTACGCACCACCAAGCTGGCACGCGAGACGATAATCCGCTAGCTACAGTTCAGGGTTGGTTTCACCCGAATACTTGGCTATGTTGGCCGGCTGTCGGAACCGGGGCGGGAACCTGGCCTTTTGGATGACCTTGCTGAAGACGCGAGGACCCGAGGGCTCGGGCGAGGGCTCGCGGTCCTCGTCCGAGTCGTAGTGCCCGCCCCGATGGACATGGTAGCCATGTGCAGCTCCATCGGTCTTTCGTCGACCGCAGGCTTGAAGGATGGCTTGGATGTCGACGTCCTTGCCCAGCCGTTGGTGAACCGATGGAGCCCTCGTGATCTCGGGATGTACCGAGGGCTCGCGCTCGTGGTGTGCCGTGCCACCACGTTGGTGGCTTTCAGCGGCACGATGGCGTGACGCTGAACTCTCCACCTGGAGGATGGCTGCATCCTCCAGGAGGTCCTTGAGCTGGTTTTGGAGCTGCCGTGCCTCCTCGGTGGAGGGCTCAGGCAGGCTCCGGAGCAGCATTGCCGCCTCTATGAGCTGCGGCTTGCTCGAGGCAGGGCTCCTGGTGTTCCGGCTCCATTGTCGGCGATGATACGAGCCTGAACATCCCGGGCTCGGCCACGAGCTGCTCCGCTGGTGCCCTGCTGCTCCTCGCGTTCGAGCGCGGCTCGCAGCTGGGTGAGATGTAGGCGATCCTCGTCCATCCGCGCCTCGAGTTGCCGGAGCTGCTCTAGCTCCGGAGACTGGTGCGTGGGGCGAGATGTCCCAGCCCCCGGGTCCTGCGGCGGAGCTGATCGTGCAGGCTGCGGAGTCGCCGGAGGTGGGGTGTGCTGTGGCTGAAGCGGGGGGTACGTCATTGTCGTCCCTTGAATGGACGTCCTCCACCCATCCATCTTCAGGGTGCACTAAGTGGTAGCATTCCCGAGCGGGGTCGATGTAGAACTGATCGGAGTTGGTGGCGACGCTCGGGGCGTCCTCCCTTGAGTCGTCGAGGTGGACGGTGAAGTCCACGCTCGCCCAGAACTCGTCGTCGTCGTCGTTGAGGCCCCGTCGTGATGGCGAGGTCCAATTGCGACGATCCCACTCCTCCGAGTATTCTCGAGGAGTAAGGCTGTCAGTGGAGTCCGTCTCCCTCCCGTCATACGCCCTGAGACTACTCCCAGGAGAAGACGGTGGGGAGGCCACGTGGTCGCCAACGAGGTCATCTAGACGTTCGAGGCGATGGACAGGTATCTCCACCAGATCATGCAACAGAGCGCGGACAGCGCGGACGTGGGCGTCCACAGCGCTCTGGAGCCCGAAGAGAGATGACGGCGCCATCCCCCTCCCGCCATGAGGGCGGAGAGAGACCCGTTGACGCCGTGATCCCGCCCCCGCCCGGCCTTTGGGCGGTTGACGGTTGTGTAGCTACCGGCGCCGGAGGTGTCAGGGTGGCGGCCGGTGCCGGTTTGGCGTCCCCTACTGGGGGCACCTGGTTGGTCGTGCCTTCCGCGACCAGGGGCAGGTTGGCACGGTTGCGCCTCCTCCTCCTGGTCCGCCGGGAAACGCGGCGTGCGGCGTTCCCCTCGTCCTCTGGGACGGGAGGAAGCGTCGCCGTGGTCCTTTCCCCGGCCGCCTGATGGGCCGGAGTTAGGACGATGATGGTGCGAGGCTCAGTTGGGCGCAGGTTCATCTCGAGCCCGTGGCCGGTGGCCACGAACTCAAGACTCCCGAACCGGAGCACCGCGCCAGCAGGAAGCGTCATGGAGGTGTCTGCCATCCGTAACCTGAGTCAACACACAAAAGGCCCCTACCTGGCGTGCCAACTATCGGTGCTAGTTTTAGCGACTGCTAACACCGGCTAATAAACTTGTGTTTTGCGGTTGAGGTTACGGGTGGTATGCAAGGGGAACACAGGATTTATACTGGTTCAGGCAATGAGTGCCCTACATCCAGTGTGGGATCGAGTCGTGTTGCCTTGCACCGAGGTGCTCGTAGTAAGGGTTACAAGCTGAGCGAGAGAGGGAAGTGCTCTCAAGTCTCTTATGAGTGTCTAAGTGTGTACAGATTGCTTGTTGTTGTTCGTTGTTGAGTGGCTGTGAGTGTATGTGAGCTTGAGAGAGATTGTCTAAGGCTGACATCTGCTCTCCCTTTTATAGTTACAAGGGAAGGGCTAGAGTTACACGTGTTGCCCTGTGTTACAGTACCCGGCATGGCGGAGTTGGTGATGACTGGTGGCGATCGTCAGCCACGCCTTCGTCTTGACGTCTCGGTGGCATGACATTAGTCATTTGGCTGATCTGCCACTATTCCATTGGTGAGTTCTAAGGCTCCTCACAGTGCTGGTTATGGATGGGTGCATGGCGATACGTCATGCCGTCGTGTCCGTCTCTGCACAGTGCAACGAGTAGATAGGTTGACTTCCAGGTACAAGCTCCAGAGGCTCGGGAAGCCTTGGTGCCATCGGGGGCCTGATGGGACAGTGCGGGGGGAGTGTCCTCCCTCAGGCGCTTTTTTTTCCTTGTGAGGTACATTACAGGGGGTTGGCAACACCGGTCGTAAGGCTTCGCCCATTCCCCCTAGTTGGCCGGACGACTGTCGTCCACCATTTCCTGGTGTCACACGTGTGGCCGGGGTATGGCGGTCGTCGTCATAGTTGGCGAATCCCCTCGTCAGCCCGGGGAGCCGTACGGTTGACTGTCCCTGTAGCGGCGTGGGAGGAGGAGGACCGTCAGATCGCCTGCCAGAGGAGATGGGGTAGTTGGTACGGCGAACGTGCGCGTTTGGGGTGCTGTTGTGTCGAGGGGCCCATCCGATGGGACTATGCCTGTAAAGTGGTCAGAGAGGTCCCTTGCGGTACAAGATTGCTCTGCTGACGTCAACTATGCATGGGATGCCTTTGAAAGATTGCGCTCGAGAGGGATGGTGAAGCTCGGGTGAATCGGAGAATTGGTGCCTGAGGGTGCTGCTTTCCCGAGCTCTCTCGGGAGGCTCGGACGAATCGGAGAATTGGTGCCCGAGGGTGTCGCTTTCCCGAACTCTCTCGGGGAGGCTCGGACGAATCGGAGAATTGGCGTCCGAGGGTGCCGCTTCCCGAGGGTAGGTTTGCGTTGATGCATCATCGTCGTGGGCCTTCGTAGGCGCGGTCTTCGTGGGGTTTCCGTTGGCCTTACCTGGGCTGTGCCGTGTTGGAAATGTGTATTTTTGCATCGAAGTTGGGTACCCCATACTTTGGTACCTAACACATCTGATTTTGTATTCAGCACTAGTGGCAGGCGCGCGTCCGAGGGAAAGGGTTTAAAGTCTGCTATAGTGTATTTGTTCTTTTAAGGATAATTCTACGTATGGTCGATCGATGTACATTGTTTGGCATGTTTTTGGGTCATTTCGAAGTTCTGTGGGATCCGACTAAATTTGTCTAGGTTTGTTTACTCGAAATTGGTTTGGAATGGGTGCTGGTAAAATGGATTGGAAGGACATGCATATCCTAACTGGTTAGGAACAATGGATGTGTTTGGAATATTAGAGCAGGCAGGTGCATAAGTCTAGTGTATAAGCAGATAGTTGTTGTTACAGGCACCGAAGCAATTGCCTAGCTATTACAGAGCAGCAAACTGCTTAGGCAAGGAGTTAGTTTGCATTGGCGACACATGGTGCTGATTAGATAATGATAATTATGGTTCCCATGACCTTCATATTATACATAAAAGGACCTTCGAGAGTTCCTTTCTGGTCATGTGTCCAGTGGAGCTATCCAAAATGCTGAATACATCTGTCTTTGCCAGCTTGTGTAATCCTGCTTGCACTAATCAGTGAGACCTGTTTTGAAGCAGAGAATGTTAAGGCTGGAAACTGAACTGTTCATGGTTTGCATTTAAATAGAGTTTGAAGATAAGGGATGAGTTAATTACGTAGGGTCATGTAGTAGCCTTCAGCGTCCTCGTATCTGATCTTGGCTAATTGTGAAGGCTATCACGTTTGGATCTGTTAACTGAGTATATTTTTTTTTTCGTTATTTGTAAAAAAGGAAACATGATGTTTGTGCATGAGTTGTATCTAGAAATGGCTTTACCTTTTAGGTGGTAGGGGCGTTGTCAAAGTTGTTTGGTTCTTAGTCTGAGTGTCACCTGTTGCTGCTGCAATTTGTTCTGAGCTGTGTAGAGTTAGCCTACAGAAATCAAAAGAATGTAAAAGCTACTGCTATTTACTGATCAGTACAGGGCAGGCTAACAGATATCAGTTTTCTTATGCTGGTTGTGAGAGTATCGTCTCCAAATAAGAGTTTACGGGCATCTGATGTTCCTGCAGATGACCTAAGACAGGAACTGTAGAAGTTAATTTATTGGTTGGAATTGCTAGAAACGATGTAGACAGTATAGCAAATGTTTGCAAGTGTTATGTGATAAGTATCTTACCCTGATGCAGTATCCTTTCCTTTACGGGTGTTTCGCATGCTTCTGACGTGAGTGCAGGTGTCTATATCTAAATTTTTGGAAAGAAAGAGCGTCTATGTAAGTACATTGGTATATGTATATAGAATCACTGGTGATTGAATAGGACTCTTGTTGCTTACCAATTCATTGGTGGAACAGTTGTGTGTATTTTGTTGTGGACTTTCTGTGTCCTGTATGGCCTTGGGTGTTTGTGGTTGTGGATGGTGGAGTTTGGATGATTTCTGTTATTCTTTCAGGAACTGCGATGGTCAAAGCGGAGGGATGTCTGTGAAATCTTTATAGAACATAGTTGACCGGATACTGTCTTCTTCTTGTTGATGTGAAGGAGTCTTCGGTAAGCGTAATGGAGAAGGTAAATTTCTTCGAGATGATTGCCTGTAGAGCTTGTGGTAGGTTGGCCGATTGTTGCAAGAAATTTAGGATTAGCTCAGTCTTTTGGTTGCCTCATCGTACGCGAAGAAATTAGCTTATCCTGTTTCATGCTTGGCTTTGAAACCGAGCAAGTGAAATGTCTATATTTTCCCGTGAAATGTCTATATTTTCCCTGAAAAATGTACATGTGCACCATGAGCAGGTAAACAGATACTGGAGTAGGCAGCAGCTACAGACAGGCAATTTACAAATTATAAAAATCATTGGGAATACAACTGACTGCATGTAACAACTGTTGTGCAGAAGCCAGTATCTGATGGTCATAAAGAATTCCTTGCTGGGAACTACCAACAACATGCCTAGCTAACTGAACACCCCCCTATTGGCTATAGGCAAAAGATGTCGAGCTAAATCCTTGTAAATAACTAAACCATGTAGTACACTGTAATCTAGCACAATGAATTAACTGGTAAGTCGACCTCAATACCATGCATGCAAAGAATCTAATGAACCGCAGATGCATATGGAAGACAATGACGCTGTGCCACTTGGCATAGAATAAGCCAGGTATGATACACAGATGGCAAACATCTGGAAGTTATACCTGTGATTTGCTCTATTAATTCTCTTCTCTACAACTAATAAGACTAAAGAGGAGGCAGCTTTTTCGTGTGACATTTGTTTGGGCTCGTCCGTCCGCCTCCCCTTACGATTCCTCGGGCGCCGACGGGTGGGCCTTCCATTCAATCCAAAACGCGAGGCCCGCGACGGGACAGCCGCCGTGGCCACTCCCCCGCGTGAGGCACGCCCCTCCCCCGCCCGCCCGCGCTGCCGTCGTCTCTCCCCCGCGCAGCTGTCGCTCCTCCACCGCGCGACGCACGCTCGCGCCGTCGCCCCTCCCCCGCGCCGCCGTCGCCCCGCCCCTCCGCCGCACGACGCATGCCCACGCTGTCGTCGCCCCTCCCCAGCGCCGCCATCGCCCGTCTGCCGGGAACCTGTGATCTGCCCGCGCCGACAGGTGGGGCCTTCGTTTCCCTCTCAATCTCTCCTCTTTTGCTGCCCGCCCGCGCCGTGCGACAGGACAGCCGCCGTCCCAACGGCTCACCTCCCTCTAACCCTAGCCGCACCACTCCGCCGCGCCGCCGTCGACGCACGCAGCGTACCTGTGCTTGCAGTTCTCAGTTCTATCTGCTTTCCACAGGACGAAGGAGGCAGTGGTGTGGCGATGCGGCCAGGCCTACAAGGACGGGACAAAGGATGCGGTGGCACTTAAGCCTCTCGGATAGTCCGATCTATCTTCCCACCAGGCGAGTCTTTTTTACCCATGCAGTTTTCCTGAAGGCAACGGTGTGAATGACCATGATGACAGGGAGGATATGCGGCAACCATGTGAGCGTGGTGGCGTGCCTCCACACACGGTAGAGGTGGAAGAGCAGCAACCAGTACACCATGCTCATGTGTGAGGTGAGCTACTGAGCTCGTAACCTTGGCTTCTCGCTGGGTACTGATTCATTTGTATAAGATTAACAGAAAGTTCTTATTTTCTTTCCATTTAGGTTTCATAGATCAGAAAATGTAGGGAGAGCGATTGTTAGATACCTGCCAAAGGTGCTTGGTTAAGTGGTCACTGTTCTAATTTCTTTTTCTTTCTCCAGAGCAGATAAGCCAATTGTGTGTATGTGAAGTGCAGGTTATAAAGAACGAGATTGTCGATATTTTTAGTCAGCAGGGTTTGTCTGGATGTGTCGATTCCACATAACTCTGGTGAGGGGTATGTATGAAGATAAAAAAACACCACAGATTGACAAACAGGCTACCAAGTTTACATTAATTTTGCATTGTAGCTGTTTGCTTCATCTCCATCATCTAACCATACTATTTCTGTATGGAAATATCAAAACCTATGTGTCAGTCTACTGTGTATATTTTTTTCATAATTACCATTGTTACCCAAATCCATCACTAAACTTAGCTCATTCGTGTCACTTGGTATGGTTGCTTGTGCTGGGCTCTTGCGTTGTGTCAGTTATGCTTGGAGACAAAGTCCTGCTCTCTCACTGTATGGATGACTAATTGCTAGCTGTCTGAGGAATCAGTTTTCCAATCCCAGATTTACTTAGTCGTTATATATTTTAGGAACTCTCGTGCCCTTATCTGATCTTGTCCCATGGTGTCGGTTCGCTGCTGTGATCCTTGGATCCCAAATCTTTCTTGGCGGCTACTGGAATGCATGCTGAAGATTCCATTACCATGTATCAGATGTTATGTTCATGGATAAGTAGAGAAGGCTTTACACCTGAAACTATATTAAGAAGCAATATGTAGAGTTGTTTTGTATATCTGGCTGTATATAGTTACAAAGTATCAATTTGTATCTAGAAAAAAGGTTTCATTAACATTACCACTGAGTGTATGTTCCAATCAAACCAACTCATAGATGACATCAGGACTATTTTCTACTCTATTTGCAGGAACAACATTTATTAGCCAAACTCGAAGCTTGGACGTAGCAGCGGCAAAGCTACCGAAACCAGCACTCTGTGGCCTCTGCATGACATTTTTGTAAGATGCATTGGACAAATGTTTGATAGAAGCTAACCCTTTTCTCCAAAATCAAAATGTCATGTTTAGATCGCTTAATGGACAACCACTTCATGTCCCCCACTCGCTATTCTTGGTGGCACACTGCCACTGCAACATGAATTTACTTGTACTTCCCCTGCTTTTAGCTTAGGACTGAATGGGGCTTCCTGAAGAATTTACTTGTATGCACATTATCAGGTCAAAAAAATCAGTATTGCCCCTGCTTTCAGCATAGGAATGAATGGGGCTTCCTGAAGAATTTACTTCTATGTGCATTGTTCAGTCACTGATAATTTAGCTTTGACATGCATGTGGTTCAGTCCCTAGCAAATTAGATTATTTTTTAGGCTCAGTTTGTCCCTGTATCTGTATTGTTTAGTCACTGGAAATCTAGCTTTAACATGCATGTATTCAGGTTTGTATCAAACTTTTTAGGCCATATAGATTTCTTTTTCAGCTGAGCTTTTTTTCTGAATACCATGGTTCTGCCCTCTGACTTCTCTACTGTTGCTGACTACTGCAGCTTTGATTGTCCATGGTGTGGCTTCCCCACTGCTGCAGACTGCCCTAGATGCAATCCATGTTTTGCTCTCTACTGTTCATGATCCAGCATGCCTTATTGTTTATAATCCGGCACACTCATATTCCGTTATCTTAGTTGTAAACTTATTTGTCCAAATATGCTCTGCAACATTATCTTATCTAATGACTGAGCACACCAAGAAACAATTTGTCAACCATAATTTTGTGGGATCTTTCTGAACTTCCATGCATCATGACTGAAACTGCTAATTGGTATTGTATGTAGGATCATGACTGAAACTTCCAATGCAATTCAAGTCAACAAAGGTATGCCCTTACCTATAATTTACTCTTTCATCTATTTTACAATGAATATTCATTTACACACCTATGTAGGATCTAACTATTATAAAGCACATGGAGATTCAGTGTCATACCTTTCTAGCTGCTAGAAACTTGTAGTGTTAATGCATCATTGTTCTTAATATTTTTTCCTTCGCTTTGTGTCCTGCTCTGTTATTTTAATGTGCCACTGAATTATTATGCTTCAGTTCCCATTGGATTATTGTTTTGGTAAACTGAACAATATGTAATTATCTTGCATATTGGTTGAGACTTTAGCATGAGTGCATATTGGTTGAGACATTACCATGAGTGTTGCTGATATAATATGCCGGTGGATGTTGTCTCATGTGTTGATATCGTCGTCTCTTTTTTTAACGAGTGCTGGATGCGCCTGTTTTGCAAGATGACTTCTATCTCAACAATGTTGGTTGATCTTCACATAATGTCCTCGCTGTTGGGTTGGGCAATTGCGTCCGCGTGTTGAACACATTTATAGTTGTACATGCAGCAGCAAGCCACATGTCAGCTCTCCCCTTTTGCAATGGAACTGCCAACTCACCTTGCTGGCCGGAGTGCTTTTGGATCGATGCTTCCTACTGCGCCCCGAGTTGAGAGGGGAGCTGTCGTCTCCTGGTGCTGGGAGAAGCCGGAGGCCTCTGCTTGCCGAGGGCAAAATCTCCTTGCGTAGCCACTTGAGGTTTGTTCGCGAAACTGAAACTACAGATAGCACCTTATTCTTATTTCCTCTTTTTCGGCTGTTATATATATAAATGTAATACTATTCAACAAATTTTTGGAGTGGATATTAGGTTTCTTGTTGAGATTAGGGGATGCATTCATGATCCAGGTTCTTGAACAGAATGATGATTCAATTGTTTGGAGTAAATTGGTGAAACTGAAAAAAATGCTTCTCATTGCCTTGTTTCATTAATGAAAAATTCAGAAGTCTGATCTGTGCCTCAAATTATACTGTCATATGTGTTTCCTTTCTTTGGTGATGAATTGTTGACTTCTAGCAGGTTTGGTTGATTTCCATGGAAGGGCTAATGTTACCATTTTGCTGCTATCAACAATTTGATTACTTTGTTTTCTTGATTCCTGAGAGTAAATCTAATGCCACAGTGTATGCATACGCCTATATGATTCAAGCCATCGTTAATGCCAAGATGGATTTTCTAATGCAGCTGCTATGAAAAAGGAATTCTAATGCAGCTAATCTTAAGCTTATTTTTTATTTCATGATGGCTAAGGAACATGAGCATATAACGGGTTGCAGGCCTCCTGCTATCTGAAAAATGGGAAATTTAGGTAAGGTAACTACTAACCTTTTTTTTTTACAACAAACTACTAACCTTGAATCCTTGAAACCATGGTGGCTTTCGTGAGTCTACAGACAACCAAGAGAATCGTCAGGAACTTGGCATCTACGAGTCGGCCATGCTTGGGGTGTGTGACACTGGCAAGTTGTATGCATTGTGCCATTCGCATTCCAGGTGTTTTGAAACCCAAATATGAGTTGCTATCCACCTAGCGTGTATGGTTCTTACTTTGCTTCTGGTCTATGGGATGGCAAAAATTGATGCTGCTCCCATAGCAGGAAAAGAAATTCCAGTTTTCTGGTGTATTTCATGTTAAATTTGTTCAGGATTTGGTATATTTTGACCTCACTCAGATTTTAGAGTAGCCAACTGCCAACCTAGATTTTTGCTATCGATGCAGTTTTCTGCAGATGTAGTGCACATAATCTATTTCATTTATAGAAAATAGAAAATTGGATGCCACAAGTAGCATATTGCCAAATGGTGTTTGAGTTCATAGTTGTCTCTTTACCACTATAAACTGTGCTGGCACCCCAAAAAATGGTCCATTTGGTCCAAATTACAGGCATGCAATCTTGCTAATAATAAATCTGAAAGGTTAGTTAGGTTTTCTGTTCTGAATTGAAAGGGTATTCTGATAAAAATGGGAAGCAAATTCTGAGGGATAAAAGCATTGGTAAGAATTGCCATGTTTCATTTTTTCTATTAAGTTCTTTTTATTGCTTGGTTCATTCCAATTTCAGGTAATCCTGGACCTTGGGATCCAGAAACAAGTTGAACACGGGGGCTGCTAGATGGGTGTTCAATACCAGTGGTGCTCTGTGATTATACATGTAGGCATGGCTAGCAAGGTGAATCAGTTTTTTTGTTTTTCCGACATGATAAGCCAAAGATATCATCTAAGATCGACCCAATGTTTTGTGTATTTTCTTGCAATGGTATTTTAAATCATCATGTTCCCATTGTAAATTGAGAAAATTCAGACATAAATGAATTGTGTATTTGCTTTATGGATTCTGGAGTCGGCTGCTTTGTTCTATGATGATTTGGCTACTTAGTCTAATGGATAATTATTTGTACTTAGTCTAATGGATAATTATTTGCTAACTTAGTGGGTTACCACAATATGGTGTTTGCTACTTTAGTGGATCACCAACAATATTGGACTATGGGGATGGAGTGCAAGGCAGTGCAAACGAAACAAAATAGATATTGGAAATTTCTTCCTGTCGATACTAAACATTATCTTAGCCACATCATAAAAAGATCTTAGCCACACTTTGATATTATTGTTATTTTACTTTGTGATCCATGTGTTTTTATTATAAAATTTTAGTTGTCCCGTAGCAACGCACGGGTACGCTACCTAGTTGCTACATATTTTTGCTTAGCACATTATGGTTGTTCATCTCTGAAATTTTTTGTAGGATTGTTAATATGGCACAAGATAGGATAGACAAAGCCACCTTGGTATTAAAAAATAATGGTGTTTCATATGACCACTACAATGTGCTTTATAAGAAAAATAACGGTGATTAAGTTAAACCACAAATAGGGCTATATACTACCAACTTGTTCAAATCAGAGGAAGTGTTACTTTACTCATGTGGCTATGTGTAATTTGACAACATAGTAGCTCTTTGTATCTTTTTATATATGAATCATCCATCTCTCTAATTCTATGCTTGATTGCCAATGGTGGCGCCTCCTGTCATAGAGCGCCCACGCCCACGCCCACGTTCGATTCCCAATCTGGGCTTGAATCGGGTGCCGCTCCCGGGATTTCCCTCAAAGGGAGCCGAGCAGGTGTGTGTAGGATTCATGCGTGTGCTCATTGAAGGCATTCTGAGAAATCTTGGAACAGTCTCATCTATACTTGAGGGTTTGGTCATTATATGATATATGCCAATGCTCCTGGTTGTGTACAATTTTTTTTTTTTTTTGCCAAGAACATTTGTTTTTGTTGTTGCAAAAAAACTATGAAAGAGATAATTATGGAAAACTTATCTACCATGCGTTTTTTTTATATTGTTACTAAGATGGACACTTATATTTATTTAAATATGACTCAGAGTAATATCCCATGCACTTATTATTGAAATTTTAAGACCTCGTAGCAATGCATTGGCAAATGGTAGTTATGCTACGCAAGCATAGAGCGCACGACGACGTCAATCTTGGAGGCCCAGATTGTTGTTTCAATAATAATATATGCTTATGGGCTCCGTGATAAGGTGGGAATGTGATCAAACAAAAATAGAGATTGAGTGGGCTACGCACTAGCGCCACGACTCACCCTAGCGCCGTTATCACCGCCCCTGCCTTTCACCGCTGCTGGTCCCTGTTCCTTACCCTCCGTCACTTGAGGATGGGAAGAGCCATTGAGAGACATATGCACCTGCTGACGACCATCACCCCAGGGCGAGTTGGCTTTCAATTGTGAGCTGCTACTATGTGCAGCAATGAGGGGAGGCAGTAGTTGTAGCACCCAATACCCATTGATATGCTTAACGAAAAGGCAATTGCTCACATCAATATTCGTCTATTTGGATTGATGGTTTTTTCATTAATGACTCAAAGAAATATTTGTGCTTTCTGTCAATATTGACATTTTTATCTAAGTGTTGAAATTGTACATCTGAAGGATTATGACATGACGGTGTGGCCTCAATACTTAACACATGGTTTGTCGATCGAAGCAAGGATACACCTCAGACGACCTGTGAAACACTTTTAAACATGTTCCATTGACCATGGATTTTGAACTTAAGGTCAACCTTGACATTGCTGTAGCCACGGTAGATGGAAAAAAAATCAGACATAGGGTTGATGAATTTTCGTTGTACATGGTTATTCAGTTGCTACGCATGGAAAATAACCGTCCATGCGCACCATCAAGAGATAAGACTAAGGCTGCCAAAGAAAGTAAGGTAATACATAAAAGAAGTAGATATAGGTGATTTCTTCGTATAAAACATTATCTTAGTCGCATCATGAAAAGGTCTATATAGCAGAATTGGTGAGTCAGTCATTTGAATGTCGGAATTTAATTTTATAATATTATTATCATATCGTGCGATCCATGTATTTTTAATATAAAAGTTTAATTGTCCCGTAACAACGCGCAGGCACGCTACCTAGTTAATAAGAAAAAGTAAGAATACAAAATCACTGCCCATATCGCGTGGCTCTACCACTGTTATGTCCGCACTTTGCCTCAGCAGAGGTCGACTGCATATCTGATCAACAGAGGGGAAGATTGCCCTTTCACTCGGATTAAGCTGAACTGAATCAGCAGATCATCAGGACCAGTCGGCCACCGCCCCATCGATGCGTCATCATCGTTTGCCTAAGCGTCGCCCAAACGGAAGAGGAGAAACGACGTGCTGCTTCTGCTTCTCCCGTTCACTCGGTCGGTCTCCCTCTCTGTTCGTCTCTCAGCTCTCTGCTGCAACGGCGAAGAGAATGAGCAGCACCGCCACGAATCCGCTGCCTCTCGCTCCAATTCACCGCCACCACCATGCCACCCCAATCGCGCTACATCGTTGGTTCTCGGCTTCTCGCTGGGAACGGGAAGGGCCATTACAGCAGCCGAGCTCAGCTCGCACGTGGCCGGAGCGCCCTCATCCCTCTCCGATCTCAATCTCTCTCGTCCGAGAATCCCCTGGAGTCATAAAATCTCAAGCAGTGGACGGTTAAAACCCTACCATTTCGAGTTCGCCGGAACAGGTTCTCCGGCCGCGCGCACCCGCCTTGGGCTTGCATATAGCCAGCGCTCTTCGCTCTCTCTTTTCTCTGAATCAAGCTCGTTCTGGTATCCTTAAGGTTCATAGATTCAATATAATCCATTTTTTAAAATTCTACCTGCCCCAGTTCGCCGGAACACCGCACACCACCATCATGTTCTGTGCGCCACAGCCATGGCAGCACGTGGAGCCGGCCTACCACCGCTCCGCCGGGCCTTCACCCTAGCCCTACTAGAGCTCCGCCCCAGATCCCTCTAGCCCCTGCACACGTGCACTGGCCTTCTTGTTCGCCGGACCGGCGATTCCGCCGTCGCCGTTGCGGACCAACGTCGCGGTGCGCCGCCTGGGCACGCTGCCGCGGGCCGCTGATCACCTCTGGGCGAGCCTCTGACCGGGTTGTCACGGTGGGCTCCGCTCGGCCGATACCGGCCCGCCAGCAGCCGGCCGGAGTCGACTTGTGCTATGCTACCGGCCCTCCGGTCGCTGTTCCCCTGTCCGGCTGTCCCAACGAGAGGAGGAAGAAGAAGAAAGCTGACCTCCCTTCTCTCTGTTTTCCCTCTATGTTTGACAGGTGGGCCCAAAACAGCAGAAGGCCCCGCTGGTCAGTTGGTCGGCACTGGGCTGTATTTATGGGCCGAGTGGTCATATAGCAGCGTTAAGTTTAAATGGATTCTCCTTTTTGATTTCAAGCAGATTTCTGTGCTGGTGTTCAAAAATTCATATCTTGAGCTGTAGACCCCCAAAAATGGTGAGATTTATTTTTTTAGTTAGGTATTGAAGCTCTATACAGTATAGAACCATAAAATGTACTGTTTTATTTATTTTTCTGTGCAGTATAAATTATCTTGGTTAGGTGCTCTAGATACTCAATTCAACTTGTTTAAATCATAATTGGAGCTAGGGACCTCATAAAAATGTAATTCCATAAATTATGATGTTTTGACTCAACTTTGATTTATCATGATTTCTAGCTTAAACTGTTTGTTATTTTCATAACTGGTGATGTATATATCCAAATGTCCTCAAATTTTGGTGGTGATCTAGAGATTGATCGTCTGTCATTTTTGTAGAATTTTATGAGCTCAGGAAGTAGCCTGTCTCCTTTTCACCTTTAATTAAAGGATAAATGAATAAATACTTTTAGGTTTTTGTGTGGGGTGCAAGCGTTGACCTTTAACAAAGTTGGGATGTGCCCTTGCTGCTGGGAAGCTTATAGACATATAGGATGGTGTTTGGGGGTAAATTTCCTAATTCCCTTATTTGTTACATGCATGTTTGCCTAACCCTTTACTCTTTAGATGTTTAGCTTTGCCCATGTGATGCTTTGTCATGTTCAGCTTTGCAGGATAACATTCCGGCAGAACCAAGCACTAATCAGCCAAACCGACTTCAAAATTACCTAATTCGAATCAAATCTAACTAAGAACAAGAATCAATTGAGCCCAAACTTCTTGGAGCGGGGCTGGCCACGGTGAACTCCGAGCTCACCGGAGCTCCGACGAAGAAGAACGGCGACAAAACACCTTGAAGACCTTACCCAAACTCAAAACGAACTGCTAGCGGTGTGGGAGGATGAAGAAGGTCATAGTGATGTTCTATGCGGGACTTGGGAAGCAATGACACGGTGGTTGGCAAGATTTCACCGGCAAGAACAGCGTCGGCTCCGCTCTATGCTCTCAGCGATGGTGAGGTAAATTGGAAAAGTGAAAGACGAAGAAAATGACCGAGCGAGGGTGAATGGATGAGGTCACAGAGGCGCTCTCCAGCTTGGGCGACCTCTGCGCTCGGCGACAGGTGGCCAGCTGCAGGCGATGTGTTGAGCCCGTCCATCCCTGCTGAAACTGCATCTGCTTATTCAGGCCGACTGACAGGCTGATGTCAAGCGCGCTTCTAAACCAAACCACCCCAGGCCAAAGCATAATAATCGAAATTGTAGTGCTACACACTAGCTCATTGGTGTGAATCAGTAGTTGGTCATTGGCAAACTGTGAAATGTGAATTCGTGATTTAGCGTACCTGCATATGGTACCACCGGCCTCGATATCATTCTCGCTTCTCGAGAAGTCAGCTTTTTTTAACTTTAACTAATTTTATATTAAAAAGTATTCATATCGAACGCACACAACTAGTATCATTGGAAAGATCTTTAAATCTAGTTTTTTAACAAATTTATTTAGAAATATAAATCTAGTCAAAGTTGAGAAAGTTTGACCCACACGTTTCTCATAGCGTCATCTAATATAAGACGGAGGAAGTATTGCATAGTGAGAACAAATAGGTCTCGGGATTAATTGATAGATTGACATGAGTACAGGGTACAATATATAGACAAGGATCCGGAGGGTTTATAGAAATACCCAATCAACGGTGATCCTTGCCTAATCTGAATATATCTTAACTTAACCTTTAAGGCAGCCTAACCATATGGGCTTAGACGCCAGGCCCAAGGTCTGCCCAGAGGGCGCCTATTTTAACACACCCCCTCAGTCGAAACGTCAGCCACTTTGCACGTTTAGACTGGACCTAAACTCCGTGAACACTGAAGTAGGCAGCTCTTTGGTGAAGATATCTGCATATTGCGAAGAGGTGGGAACATGCAGAACACGAAGATCACCAATAGCAACTCGCTCCCGGATGAAGTGGAGATCAATCTCAATGTGCTTAGTGCGTTAATGCTGGACTGGGTTGGAGGTCATGTAGACAGCACTGATGTTGTCACAGTACACCAGTGTGGCACGCTGCAGGGGGGAATGCAGCTCTAAGAGAAGCTGGCGCAGCCAAGTGGCCTCTGCAACTCCATTGGCCACCGCGCGATACTCGGCTTCAGCACTTGATCTTGACACCGTATTTTGGCGCTTGGAGGACCAGGAAACAAGGTTGTCGCCAAGAAACACCGCATATCCCGAGGTGGACTTGCGGGTGTCTGGACAACCAGCCAATCAGTATCAGTGTAGACGACAAGGTCAGTCGAAGCGAATGGTTGCAGCAGTAGACCAAGGTGAAGGGTGCCTCTAACGTAGCGAAGTATCCGCTTCAAGGCAGCAAGATGAGGCTCCCGAGGGTCATGCATGTGAAGGCAGACCTGCTGAACTGCATATGCAATGTCTGGGCGAGTGAACGTCAGGTACTGGAGAGCTCCTGCAAGGCTATGGAAGTCTGTAGCATTAGACACAGGGGCCCCGTCAGCTGCAGCAATCTTCGGATTGGTGTCAACTGGAGTGGAGCACGGCTTGCACTCTGCCATTCCTGCACGGTCGAGTATGTCCAGCATGTATTGTCGCTGAGAAAGGAAAAGAAGGTCACCACTGCGCTGAACATGCATGCCAAGAAGGTGATGTAATTCACAAGATCTTTCATGGCGAACTCTCGCTGAAGGGCTGAGATAATCCGTCGAAGGAGACCTGGTGACGAAGCGGTGAGGACGATGTCATCAACATAGAGCAACAGGTATGCGGTGTCAGGTCCATGCCGGTAAATGAACAGTAAGGTGTCTGATTTGGCTTCGACAAACCCAATGGACAGCAAGTGGGAGGCCATCCGACTGTACCATGCTCGGGGCACCTGCTTAAGGCCATAGAGCGACTTCTTCAGGAGGCAGACATAGTCTGGATAAGCAGAATCTTCGAATCCAGACGGCTGCTGGCAATACACTGTCTCTGTCAGGTTGCCATGAAGGAAGGCGTTTTTCACATCAAATTGATGGATCGGCCAGTGGCGAGAGAGAGCCAGGGAGAGCACTGTGCGAACAGTAGTAGGCTTCATCACAGGACTGAATGTCTCATCGAAGTCCACGCCAGGCCACTGGGTAAAGCCTCGAAGAACCTATCGCGCCTTGTACCGTTCGAGGGAGCCATCAGACTGAAACTTGTGCTTGAAGATCCACTTGCCAGCGACGACATTGGCCCTGGGGGGTCGGGGAATGAGATCCCAGGTGTGGTTCTGAAGAAGAGCACTGTGTTCGTCTTCCATAGCCGCTCGCCAATTGGGGTCGGCAAGGGCGCTACGGAAGGTCTTCTGCACCGGTGAGAGAGGCGCGGCGTGGTAGGCAGCAGGCATCCGATAGCCACTCTTCGAGCGCGTGCCCATAGGGTGCTGGTTGTTCACGGGTGGAACAGCAACGGCACCCTTGGGCAGGGCAGCTGGAGCAGGTGCAGCTGTGGAGGCCATGGGCGCAGGAGGGGGTGGTCGAGGCCGCCGTGTGTACTGCTGCACGAAGAGGTGGTCCGCACGGAGAGGCGGGAACCCGGGCGGTGGTCCGTGGAGCGACGAAGGCTGCCCTGTGGGCGGGGCTGGTGACGTTGAACCCGCACGCAGCGCTGGTGGGACGTACAACGGACGCGGGGAGGCGTCTCTAGGCACGCTGGGCAGCAGTGCAGCCGCTGGTGAAGTCCTCGTGGCCGCGCGTGGCGTGGGAGAAGGCCCCGACGCCCGCAGCGCAGGCGGTATGTAGAGTGTGGGTGTCGGAGGATCATCAGCAGGTTCTGGAGGCAGCAGGGGTGCCCCAGGCACAGCCGCAGAGGGACCGGCAGGGGCGCTGTTGACATCGGAGTTGCTGGTGGATGTTCCTGGAGGCAAAAATGTGTGCTGTGGTCCAATAGGAACGGGCACATCATTAGTAGCATCATCATCAAGAAACTCAAGGTCCGTTGGAGGGCTAGGACCATTGCGCTCGGCAAAGGGAAAGGCCGTTTCATCGAAGATGATGTGCCGGGAGATGATCACTCGATTGGAAGAGAGATCAAGGCAGCGGTACCCTTTGTGATGAGCGGAGTATCCTAAGAAGACGCATAGGGCAGACCTAGGAGCGAGTTTATGAGGAGCGGTGGCAGACATGTTGGGATAGCATTTGCACGCAAAGACTCAAAGGTGATCGTACGCCGATGGTGTGCCGAACAGGGCAAGGTGAGGTGTGGAGAATTGGAGAGTCTTGGTGGGCAATATGTTGAGGAGGACAGTAGCGGTGGAGAGGGCCTCTACCCAGTAGGATGAAGGCATGGAAGCCTGAAAGAGCAGCGAGCGAACAACATTATTTATGGAGCGAATAATGCGTTCAGCTTTACTGTTTTGAGGCGAAGTGTAGGGGCAGGACATGCGAAGGTGGATGCTCTGGGTGAGGAAAAAGTGACGGGAGCTAGAGTTGTCAAACTTTTTCCCGTTGTCGCACTGGACCGCCTTGATGCGGGCGCCAAACTGGGTGGAGACATGGGCGATGAAGTGAGCAAGTGTGCTGGTCAGATTTATTAAGTCGCAATGGAAAGGTCCACAAGTAATGGGTGCAATCATCAAGTATGACCAAATAATGTTTGTAACCAGAGATACTGGCAACCGGGGAGGTCCATAAGTCACAATGTATAAGATCAAACTTGTTAGACGCACGAGAGGTGGACACATGAAAGGGCAAACGAACATGACATAAATCTGAACAATCCTGAATATGACAAGAGACACTAGACACGAGCTTGGATAACACTTCATGACCAGGGTGGCCAAGACGCCGATGCCACAGTGGAGAGGACGCCTGGGTGACAAGTGATTGGGCTGGAGGAAGGCGCAAAGGGTACAGCGGCCCGGAGCTATTGCACCTGATGATTTCGGTCCGAGATGGAAGAACCTTCACAGAACAACCAGCGGGGTCAAATTCAACAGAACAATTATTGTCGATAGTAAACTGACGAACAGAGATGAGATTCTTAATAAGCTGTGGAGACACAAGAACATTATTAATACGCATGGCGGGTGAAAACTCTGTGGAGCCAATGGCAGTGATAGGGAGAGTAGAGCCATTATCGACAACAATAGCTGAAGGAGTAGGGTACCGCGGGAAAAGAACATGTGAAAGGAAGGATGAGTGAGATGTCATGTGTGAGGTAGCACCTGAGTCAAAGTACCATTCGTTGGATGAAGGAAGGTTCAACGACATCGTGCTGAAGGCGGAGGCGAGGGCTGACGGATCCCAAGAAGGGAGGCCGGCCACCGGGTTGTAGTAGTCGGGGGTGCCCCACTGTCCGGAGGTGTCTGTAGGAAGGGAAACACTGGGCTGCTGTTGCGCCTGGTGCTGCGCCTGCAGGTGGGGAGGCACCGGGATTGGTGCAAGAGGAGGCCGAGTGCCCCCTGGCCACATCTGGATGCTCCCCAGCCAGGGGTTGTAGATGCTGGACCAAGGCCGGTTGCCAGCAGCGGGCTGCTGCTGCTGCTGCGAACCAGCAGCCGGTTGGTGTTGTTGAAGCCTAGTAGAGTTGCGGGACCCCTGTCCAGAGGAGCCAACGCTGCTGCCGCCTTTGCCGCCACCGTTTCGTTTGTTGCGACGGTTGTTCGGAGGCTTGGAGCCCCTGCCAGGGCCCCCGGAGTGCTGTCCAGAGGACGAAGGGGCGGAGTTGTTGGAGACGACGAGCGCGGTGGTAGGGGCATCCTTGTGGTTCGCCATGGAGAGTTCCTCGAGGATGAGGTCGTTGCGAGCCTCCAGGAAGGAGGGGAAGGGTCGAGCACGACGAAGAAGTGCCCCAACATGGCTGAAGCGTTCGTTGAGGCCGCGGATGACGTTGAGGACGAGGGTGCGGTCGGTGACGACCTCGCCGAGGGCGGTGAGATCATCGGCCATCTTCTTCAGCTTGCGGCAGTAGTTGGTGACGGAGAGGTCGCCCATGACGAAGTTGCGGAAGCGCGTCTTGAGATGAATGGCGCGAGCCTCCCGGTTGCTGAGAAATTGCGACTCTACGGCGAGCCAGGCACGGCGAGTAGTGGAGCCCTGAGCGGAGATGATCTAGCCGAGGTCGTCGGTGAGCGTGGCGATGATCCAAGACTTCACAACGCAATCCATCCGAGTCCAATCTGGGGAGGGAGGGACTGGAGGATCGTCGTGAACGTGGCCCTGAAGAGAGAACTTGCCGAGGATGAGTAGAAACTGATCACGCCATCGGTTGAAATTACCAGAATCGACGTCGAGGATGGTGGTGACGTGGTTCCGGATGTTGCTGACGGCAACAGCCTGGCCATGGAGCTGAAGAAGAGCGACGGCCTCGTGATGCAGCATGGCGGCACGGAGGTCTGGAGGTGCTAGGGCGCCTCCAGGCTGGGGCGCAGCAAACTGTTGCAGGGCGGCGGCAGCAGCAGCCGCGCGCTCCTGCTGGGCGCGGGCGAGGGCCGCAGTGGCGCGCTGGGCAGCGTCGTCGCGGTCCTTGGTGGCGGCCTCGGCTTCCTCCTCGGCCAGACGGGCGCGCTCCAGGGTGGCGGCGTGGGCAGCCTGCCGGTCACGCTCGAGAGCCTGGGCGGCGGCGGCCTCTGCGTTGGCCCGTTCAGCAGCAAGGCGTCGCTGAACCTCGTCGGTCTGCAGGGCAGAAGAGGCCTGAAGGCCGTCCCCAACCGTGGGAGAAGAGGGTGGGGTTGGCGACATGGCGGCTGAGGGCCGGCGCACGTAGGGCGGGTGGGCAGCGGAAGAGAAAAAACCTAACCCTAGCTTGATACCATGAGAACAAATAGGTCTCGGGATTAATTGATAGATTGACATGAGTACAGGGTATAATATATAGGCAAGGATCCGGAGGGTTTATGGAAATACCCAATCAACGGTGATCCTTGCCTAATCTGAATCTATCTTAACTTAACCCTTAAGGCAGCCTAGCCATATGGGCTTAGGCGCCAGGCCCAAGGCCTGCCCAGAGGGCGCCTATTCTAACACATAGCAAGGGATATTTGGATTCGGATCCTAGGTCCACACCGTGCCCTTTTCTGAACACATCGTAATTTTGTATTCAGCACTCACTTGTGCTGCTTAATTGTTTTATTGGATGGTGCCTGCTTAATTTGATTAATTACGTTCACGAAAACTCACTGTCCACTAATGAAAAGAAAGGAAAAGTCAGGTTAATCGACTCATTTTGTCCCAACTATACCGGAAAGGTATAATCGATATGCAGCTACATTAGATGGTTTTACATTGGAAGCTAATGCTGCCACGACATATGACAACATTTTCAAAAGAACATAGCAAAGTAGAGGTTCTTCACTATTTATTGAGTTATTATGACAACATAACTTCAGCAGATACAAACCCAGACTTAAACAACACAGTTAACTAGAAACCGCAGCACAGGCGCTCTCAAGTACTAGTGCTACAAAATGGACACTCCTGATAGTTTGAACTTGAAGAACCAATGACACTTCCAATGACTAGATAACAAAACACGAGTAATGAGTTACACATTTAAAGTTCAACACTAGCCTGGCATCGGCGGCAAGGTTCAATAACACGTAGCTTTACCATGGAAGGAACTTTAGGTTCAATGTATGTCCTGATAGCTAAGAGTCCTCGTTGAGATTCCCTGAGATCAATAGGCAGTGGGAAGCACTTGCGACGTTTGCGAGCAGGCACAGAACACCTTAGAAAACTCTGAAAGGCTTCCAGTGTCAGGCGTTCAAGTGATGTTATGCTCTCAACAAAATGGCAAGTAAGCTCAACAAGACTCTTTGCAGATGTGAATCCTAGGATCTTCACTCTCCTAATCTTGTGATGCTGTTGTCCTTGCATCTTCCTCAGATCTGAGGGATCTGTGAATATGGAGACATGCTCCATTTTGTCCTGGGATACCTAAGATGAGAAAGGGAAAAAATAATTGTACTGTTTCCACTGTGATAGCTATTAAAATCACAGAAATATGAAGAGCGACTTACATCCAAGACCAGTGTCTCTAAGGAGGGGCAAGCGCCAAGCAAGGAAACTAGAGAAAAATAATCAAAGTCCGGAGAAAAGGTCCTTGCGCCGAGAGTAATACTTAGCTTCTTGAGGTGGAGAAACTTGCTGCGCGGCACTGGGGTATTGGCCATCTGCATATAAAGATGTCAGGTTAGTTATACTCAAGGTATGCCTGCTGCAGTAGCATAATATTATCACTAGCCCAGCTAAAACTTTAGGAGTATACCTCACTTCTCGAATGTATAGTAGCAATTTTGAGGTTTGGCATGCTGGATGGAAGTTCAACACAAGCATAATGAAGTGCACCTGAGAACAACAAGTGTATGTACTCCATTTTCAATGTGTCTCCAAGTGACAGTTGAATGCGATCTCCGCAATAAAAGAAGCTGGATATATTTGGAGCTTTGTTGTCTATCACTTGCAGATTGTCACAGGTAATAACCTCTAGGTACCTGAGCCGCCGCAACATGCAAGGAATCTTCAAGCAAACTATCTCCTCACAATGCCTGAGTACCAACCGCTCCAAAGCAAAAGAATTGCATAGAAGACACCCTAACTCATCCCCAGTAAAACAGACAGCTTGAAGCTGCACTTTTGTCAAGCTTTTTAACCAAGGAAGTTCAGCTGTGGGTCGCAAGGAGCAACCACAAAGTTGGAGATACCGGATTGACTCTCCACTCCCAGACAAAAGTGAGCATGGGAAATTGTATTCCTCCATCACTGGCAGTCTAAGTTCAAGTTCTTCAATTCCTGGTGTGACAGCAATCAGAAGCCAACTGTTGAGATAACAAGAATCCTTGGCAGTGTAATATTCACTCATGTCAATCATAAGTTTCTTCACACCAATGCCTGAGTGTTTTTTCAGGATGTGGTCAACCTTGCTACGAAAGTCTCTGGCAATTTCATCATTTCCACATGTCTTTTTATTCAAACCAAATGTTGTACCACAAAAACTGAGGTTGGGATGGCACCTCCAGGAACGTAGAAAAGCATGAGAGACACATGCGGCTTGGGCAGCATCTCGCATTGGCATCAGGGAATGTATGTGACGCCAAATGTCCTGCATGCAAAAAAGCACGGAAGATAAGTTTAGCATCACAACTATAAAGGTAAATGGAAGCTTACAAAAAACTGCCAGTGGTCAGATCTAATTAGACACTACAATACACACACACACACACACACACACACACACACACACACACACACACACACACACAAAAAAAACTTAATGATGCCACAAAGACACAAGTTATGACTTACCTAGAAAGCAACCATTTGTTTTAAATTGTAAATTATTATACTCCATTTGTCCTGAAATACAAAATATCCAAGCGCTCACAATTTTGTTTCAAAACGTACAGGATTCTAAGCGAACTAAGCCTCCAACTCAGTTTAAAAAGGCAACATTCACATATATAACAAATAAACTCTATTACTAACCCAAATATGGTAAGCAAGAAGGGTTAGATGGGACATTTGGTTACCACATAACAAGGTTCAAAAAAGCGCTAATCGCTAAGCGTTTTGTACTGTAGCAAATCAGATTCATGTAATAGACTGTCAACTTGAGAAGTAGCACACATTAGCAAATCAGATTTCATGCAATAGGTTGAAGACATGGGCCATCTGGCCACTGTCACAGTGTGGAGTGGTAGGCTTTTGTTTTGGGGCTGAGCCACTGGCCTGCATCGGCCCATCACAGCAGAGGGCACAGGCCATAGCCCACAGGGCACTCCTGTGCAAGTATCCGCTCCCTCCCCCGCTCGCGCTCGGCACGAAGGCAATGGTGGCGGCGCTCAGGCTCGGAGCCTCGATGATGGCAGGGTGCTCCCAGGTTCAGCGTCGGGCTGCCATCAGCGGCTAGTCGGCTCTCCCTCCCGCCTCCCACTCCTCCGGTCGACGACCTGCGCGCCTCCTGCTCCTCCGCACACCGTCGACAGCGCCGAGCCCCGGCGGCTACGCTGCGCGCTGCCAGCGGGCAACGGGAACCGGCAGCTGCTGCTCCACCAAGGTGGCATGCCCGCCCGCAGCTCCCCGCTCAGCCGCTCCCCCTCTCAGGTCCCAGCGCCGCTTAGGGACCGCTTATGGCCCGGAGCAAAGCGGAGACCTCCCGCGTAGCGCTTCGGCACGCTTAAGCAGCCACTTAATACTGCTTTTTGAACACTGCCACATAATATGTCCTAGAATTCGTGGTATCTTAGGACAAAGCAAGTAGGGACCTATAGATAATGTAAATGGGAGGTGCCCATTGTTGAAGGCAACTTATGAGGCTCCTTTGGAAGACAAAGGATGGTTGCGACATTGTTATACTTAGGAGCAAATGCCATCTGTTGTTGAAAGTTAATTATGCACTTGGTAAAAAGCGAGGGTTTAGAAGCCATCGTGACACGTGGTTCACTGGCATTTTACTTGCACTAAGCCTACAATTAGAAAAATGTCATAGCGTACCTCTGGAAGGTTTGGCATCTGTATGTCACACAGCTCACGCTCACCACCCTGAGAATCATCATCTTGCTGACAGGGCAACACATTTGTTTTGGCCTGTGAAGCAACCAATCCATCTGGAGCACAGCACACATTGTTACAAATAAGTCAGAATTTGAGGCAGCATCTAGCAAGCACACACGAAGGAGAACATTTTTTTCTCTTGTCCAACAACAACAAAAACTTAATTGAGCATGTATGCGAGTTTTTTTTCCCCCCATGTGGAGCATAGCAGCCTCCACCCCTCGAGTTAGTTGAAGGAAGTGGAACAATACGGTGCAGGCCTATCAGCCACCGCAATTGTCTCCGCTCTCACAGGGAGATGCTTGCTCATATCGGATCTTATACTAATGAAACGAACGACTTCAATTGAATACTACTAGTAGCGTTATTTGAACGAGATAGATTATATTGGTATTGCTCTAGAGATCTCCTGTCATAGCCCTTTTTTCTACCATGCGATCATCGAAAGTACAAGGAGGAGATGGGCGGAGAACCTTATAGCCTACCCAAACATGAAAAAGATAGGATTTTTATTTTTAATCAACAAATCAAGAAGCTGAGAAGAGTTGGCTTACTAGTGGCTTGAGCTCGCCGTCGCCGGCAGTCCGGCTGCCGCTCCATGGACATGTGGTGCATGAGATCCACAAGCCCCATGCCTACCTCCAGTGCAATTTCAATCTAAATCCAGACCCGTCGCACGGCGGTCTCTTCCTGCCTGCTTCAGATCCCCTCCAGCCTCCGGCGTCTCCCTTCCCTAGTGAAGGAGGACTGTTTATTTGAGGGAGGGGAATAGGAGATAGGAGATTGGACTGAGATTTTGGGGAAGAGTTTTATTCGGATTGGGAATTTTAGTCTGGAACTGGAACGACGAGGGCGGCGCCCGGCGCGCTACGGATAGAGGTGGAGCCCGTCCCGCGTCCGCAAGTGCCGCTCCTCGCTCGTGGGCTTGGCTTCTGAAAATCTCGCTTGTCGCTCCACTCTAGTGACTTTGGACTCTGGTTGTGTAGGTGTGTGTTCGTTTTCTTATTTATTTCATGAATTTCCTAGTGATCCATATGTCAGCTAAAAAAATATTTCACACAAAAAAAATCTATGTATTGCTAGGAATATGTTGTTTTTTTCGTATTTTTTTCGCCATTCATGAGTTATCAGGAAAAAACATGCAAGTCAGCTTCCTTTTGGTGCATGTAAGTACATAACTTCTCAATGCATCTAAGTTGTTCAATTGTTACTTATGAGGGCAGGAGGCGGCGGTCTGTGCGGAGCCGCTGGACTAAGCGGGTCATCCGTATCTGTCCGCTCCATCAGAACGGGTTAGCACGTGGGCTTATGTGCATTAGCGGCACGTTCAAACCCAACGGGTTGGCGGCGTGGCCCGCGCCACTTGCAAGTATAGGTGGAGGGGAGAGGAAGAATTCGGGTCGGCGCCGCCAGCCCACGTCCCCCACCGGCCCACGCCATCAGCCAGCCACAGTGCCACAATGCACCAAGCAGCAGCAACGTGACACGCCTTGGTCAATACTCTTAGGGCCAAGTTCATTGAACTTTATACAAAAGAAGGAGAAGAATAGGTGAGAAATTCGAAGGACATGTAATGCTACCCGTAGTTGTTCGCCAACTATATGCAACGAGTCGGTAGTTGAATCACTTGAAACTGAAAAAAGGTGGTAGAGAAAAAACAAAGGTGATAGAGGTCACTGGCTCACAAAAGATCGTAAGACATGTAGTCGATGTTGAAAAGCACACATGCACCTTCAAAGAGTGGCAAGTCTCAGGGAAACCGTGTGGACATGCTTTGTTACTCATAGCCACACGTAGAAATCCTAAGATGGAGGAGTATCTACATCCTTACTATTTTAGTGTACCATTTTAAACTAGCCTATAGTGGTTCGAATCAACCACTAACTAATAAGTCTCAATGGGCACGTGTGGATCTTGGATTCAAAGTGTTACCACCACTCAATAAGAGAGACGTTGGAAGACAATGGAAAACAGAAAAACGAGCTGCATTGAGATCAAGGGAAGCAAGCCCGCAAAAGGCAAAAGGCAGGGTCTTGGCCATAGGACGACATCTCCAAAGTGCCACCCTCTCAATGGAACAAAGAAGAGGTAAATGTGTGTGCCTTTTTTTATGTAACTCATACTTGCTTCATATTTACAATTTACTTGAATTTTACATTTACAGAAAAAGTCGGTCCAAGAAAGGGAAGGAAGGTAGGCCTGCAGGTAGTACGAAAGGTGATGCAGCTCCAAGTCCATCCAAAAGGCAGAAGGTTAATGGGCAAGAAAATCTAGTGAGTAACACTCCTGAATGTGCAACCATGTGCAATCATGTGATATGCCATGAACCGATCATTTACTTGGATCTGTACAATCTTTTTTTTTTTAACTTGCAGTCTTATTTTCCAAATGCAATTAACAATGGTGGAACATGGAGGGACAAATCAGATCACTTTAAGCCCAAGAGCTGTGACAAGAAGGTAAAATGATCCAATATTAGCCAATTTATTTATATTACCTTTGTTCATCTACTGAACCATTCTATTTTCATGTTATTCAGTCAAAGTGGAGAAGGGACAAATAATGCAGTAAGCAATCCAAGAAAGCGCCTAGGCCTGAAGAAAAAGCTCACTCCAAGGAAGATGAAAAAAAAATGATGTTTGAATAATCCTAGAACTATGTTATGAGTCTTTTGTATGGTTTTATATTCCCAGGCATCTGGAATGCCGTCTATGTGAACTTATGTTTGAAGGTTATTTTGTCTTGTGAACCTCATATGTCTAGATGGTTATTTTGTCGGTGAACATATTTATGTACGGATGGTTATTGTCTAGTGAATCAATACTCTTAAACAATCTAGATAGTTATTTTGTCTACATTACAATTTGATCATAATGTTTACTTTGTTTATATTACTTTTTTTTTTATCAAATATATGTTGGATCTGTGCACTCGGGGAAGGGGAACATCGCTGTGGAAAGCCATCCTGAAATCTCAGGGAGGGAGCACGTGCACGACATGCGCAACTGCCCAGATCTCTTTTTTAGAGAGAAGGAAAGTAATGTCTTTTTCTATGTCTCATACATTGTACATGGTAGCTTTATGAGTAAAGCTATTTTTTTCTTCCCTCATAGAGATATGAGTTGACATGAAGCTTAAAAAAGTGGTTTCTCGTAGCTAGGGATCAAAGTGGCACTGATAATCCTCCACTTTGATCCGCTCCAAATCCGAATTTTAATTATATGGAGAAGTATTTTTAATATTTGTGCAGATACGTATAATCCGAATTCGGTTACATGTGGATGCGGAATAGGATATGAGATTGGTAAAATCTGACGGATATCCGATAATTAAACGTGGATTACCCGACACTTATAATAGGATATCCGAATATTTTAAAGAGCTTAAGTGGCAAAAATTAAGTCGGACCAACCCATAGTACAAATATTACTATATTGTAATAGCTCACAAGTAAATTTAAGTACATTTTCACCCAAATGGAATGGTAATTTTAGTATTGCGGCTTTATGACTTTGATTAATTAATTGTTTCTCATCGTAAAAAAATAACACGTAAGCATGTATTATCCGACTTTAACAAATCCGCTTCCGCTTCGACACCGGTTCAAATCCGCACTATTTTCAACATCCGTCAAAAACCATATTCGAGTCCGAGTCCGATAAAAAAAATTAGGATAAGAATACAAGGAAGTCATTATCCACCCCAATCCGATCTGTTTTAGGAGCGATAGGAAGCCAAGCCGTCAAAAGGAAAGGCGAGCAGCCCTTATTGCAATAGCAAACGGCCTACTTATAGCCCTATTTATACCCTTTCTCGGGGACGGGCCTTACAAGCTCAATAAATTGCAATTCTTCACCTTTTCCTCAGACAGTGGGAATGAATTTTCTTACTTGATTGACATTGACAGATATGTGTACCACACCGAACAAGCAATATGTCATATGCTTGATGTACCAGCCAAGCCAGCTCTTTTTTTCTCCGTTCCCTTATCCTTAGCGCTAAAGTAAAAAGAAAATGCAAGAGAGCTTGTATTTGCAAATGAAAATGAATATGGATGTAAAAAAAATTATATATCTCTACTCGTAGCTCTCTCCTATCCAGTCCAACCCACCCCTATGTCCAACGAAATTATGCAAAATGCCGCTGGGACACGGACGCCGTTTCGCACGAACTCTAGCTGTCGCACCGCTAGAGCCGCTGCCACCATCGCAGGCATACGTGTATACGTGTATCTTGTATAGATGTATACGTGAGTTCAATTCAGGGTGAATACATGCATACGTGTATACATGTGTACGTGTATCTCGCATGCATCGCCAGGGAGCGCGGGAGTTTGGGTAAACGAGGTAGAAGGGTAGGTTGGATAATTTTTTCTCGATCAATGCAGCAAGTTGCTTTTGAAGCTGTTTTGCTAACATTTTTTTTTAAAGTAGCTTATCTTTAAGCTGTTTTAAAAAAAATTAGTTTCACTAGTGAGGCTGAGGGTGAAGTTGAGCTATGGCAAATGGGACCTTAGTGTGTTCAAAGTTATATTTTGAAGGACACACGAATTGATTGTTGAATTTGGAGGGACCCACCAATTCAATGTTAGATATTGAAATTTCTTGAGGTTGGACTGAGATTTGGGGATCCAGCCAGACTGCAAGAGTTTTATTCGGATTGGGAGGGCAAGCTCTTTCTGAAATTTTCGTTCGTCTGGAACGACGAGGAGGGTGCGGTGCGGATAGGAGGGGATTGGGGAACTCCGCCTGATCCCTTGCAGGCTGCGTTCGGTGCTGCTTATAAGCGCTTATAAGCGCTTATTTTTCAGCACTTCAGCAGTATTTTTCTCTCACAAGATTTCAGCACTTCTACAGCACTTCAGCGCTTATCTACAGCACTTCATCACAACCGAACGCAGCCGCAGTTGCAGCCTTCTTTCAGCGAATACAGGTACATCATCCATGCATGGTCTAGCTTCTGCTCCGGCCATTACAACTGAGATCCTCCTGTGTGGCCGACGAATTGCCATCATCGGCGCTCCAAATGCGCAACATGAGATTCAAAGAGTGATGCTTGCCTCAATGATACGGCCAGAACATCATGAGGTATGTAACAGGTACAGGTGGAGGAAGCCTGAACAGAAAGCCTGAATGAAGCCGATGCAGATCAGCAGGTGGCAGTGTCAGTAATTCTTGCCCCACCTTCCTTCCTCTGATAAACCTGCATTAAGATGGTAGACATGAACTGCTAGCAGTTGAAAATGGAATTTTTATAAGAGTTGACATCCCTTACAAAATCGACATGATGGAAAGGAATTAAAAGAACTAACCCACATATATAACCAGGTACATGCAGGAGGCACTATATTGGGCCAGGAATGAAGCTGTACATACTATGCCTGGGCAAGATAAGATGCAGCTTGGTTTAAAGGCTGGTACGGAGAAGAGTTCTCTTCTTCAACCCTGTCGGCTGAGTAACTATCATCAACCTGTATTGATCAAACATCTGTTTCAAAAAATGAATTAACCAAAGTGACTAAAAGTACAGTAACATAAGTTTTGTCTATATACATTGTACCTTTGCATACAAAAATCAATCAATGATATTTGTTCATGCTGCTCTTGTTACCTAATTATGTACAACATGTTTCAAGCATCATCAAATAAAGCACTAAATTAAGTAGTCCGCACTGTTAAAAAACCATAACAACAAAGCCTTTAAAATTAAAATTCCAAAATTTGGTATTCAAACAGCAGTGCCAAGGACAGCTACTCGACATATAGTCGTTCATCCATGTACTAGTGTTAATGCAATAATCGAGTATACTGGAGAATAAAATAGGTCTTGGACTCTTGGTTGGTTGGTTCATGCAATGATTGAGGATGCAATTCTACTATAGTCCTAAATCAATCCATCTCAAGTTTAATCAAATTCATATATGAAGCTACAAATGTTCTTGATCTCAAATGAATTTATTAGTTTCGTCATGGAATATATTTTCCTTAAATATCTATTGGTGTCATAAATGTTGATATTGCTTTTTTTAATAAATTTAGCTAAATTTGAAATACTTTTATTGAAGACAAATTATTGGGCCTTTTAGGACAGAGGTAGCAATAAATACAAGTCCATTTGCAAGTCAACAAATTTATGCAACAAAAGGGAAAAATTGGAAAGTGCACACACTGCAGCAGACGTAGACGGTTCCTTTGAAGGCAATTCCCTCATGATCGGTGTGGTTATGCAGAGAAGACAAATCTGCTATTTGTCAGGATAATGAATGTGTATTGTGCAATGAACCCTCATAATAAGTAAAAGTAATAGGAAAATAAGGTTAGAAGGCTATCTGGCTATGACATACGTAGAACTGAGAAAGAAAGACAACTGAAGCGCAAGTCATGAGGACCTTTTAGAGCAAAGGAGGCACAACTGCACAAGTAAAAAAAAAAAAAAAAAAAAGTGGCTACTCTTATTATCAAGATAAAAAAATCTGCTAACAAAGGAGGCACAACTGCACAAGATTAAAAAAAAAACTGCACAAGTAGAAAAAAGTGGCTACTCTTATTATCAAGAAGGATCAAACGCCCCCAAGGGATAGGAACATACAACAAGTGCCTTGGCATCAGAAGATAACATAAGTCGATCAGGTGATAGTGTAATAAGGTGCACCTTTTTTTTTTGTTTTCGCAACACACGGGCACTTCCAAATATTATTTTGAATCCTTCCTTCGAGTAACGCACGTGATATACAATGTAACTGTGTCACAATTCCATTTCTCTTCTCTCTTGTTTTCCAGCATGAGAAACAAAACATTTATCAGTCATCTCCCAACCTATCTAATCGTCAAACATTACATTCAGTTCACGCGTTACCCTGCATCTACAACCGTGCACCTTGGAATTTCTAGTCATATTTATTCATCCTCTTCCGCCTCTACTTCTTCCTTCTCATACTCAGTGTCAGAACCTTCTTCGTCTCCAAAAGGATCCTCATCATTGCTAGCATCATCCTCGTCCTCGGACAATTCATCGGGATAATCAAAAAGTGGATTGTCTTCGGCTGCATATTCAATATGGAAAGAGTTTCAGATAATTCAAGTAACTAAAGATCTCGCTGATTAGTTAAGGGATTAGTTAAGGGAGTATAATGATGGTACGGTTACCATTTGAATCATCTGTGTCATACGGATAGTCATCATCGTAGCATTCATCTTCTCCATCATCCACTTGTAACCTTATGCAACAAGACCACTCGTTAAGAAGATACTCTTACAGCAACCCAATGGAATAAGACCATGCGATACATATTTAGTTATGAGGATTTACCTTGGATATGAAGCTGCTGACGTGGCCTCCATGTTTGTATCATCCACTTCCTTGACAGTATAGATATCATAAACTTCAGAATCTGCTAAACAGCAAATTTAGACCCATCAAAACTAGTGTGGAGCTAAATTGCACACTGTTACTGCTTGGGCACTAGTATACTACTACTAGAGTTCGGAACCACTTTCTATTACAGTCAATAAAAAAGCACCAAGAAGCTTTCCAGTACTGTTGGGAGCATCTCAAGGCAAGAAGCTTCAATACCTTCTGATTGTGCCAATGAAATTATATCCGACTCAATTTCCTCTGCAGCTGATGGCAAGTACTCCCGTATAAGCGGAAGAAAGTTGCATAGAACAGCACCCTCTTCGAACGAGGTAATCCTGCAGGGAATATTGTGAGGAAACATGCAACTATACAACTCTACTACATTCTGAATAACTGGGTAGATTGTCTGAAATCAAGACTTACCGTGGCTCTGCTGGATGCTTATCATCATCAGGATCTACTTGGACAGCATCATAAAGATGACACATTTCTCTCAATGAGTCATCAGCATCATTTTTTTCTCCTTTTCGACTCTTCCATATTTGTGCAAAGCGAGCATTTCTACCCATATCCTATATGGGCAAAAACATGAGATAAGCATGCATGAAAAAGAACACTGTGGCATTTACAAATAATTAAGAACAAAATACTACAACAATTTTCTAGATTCACAATAATTAGGGAATAGCACTTCCCTCATGAAATTCTAATACACAATCTAACAGTACAAAGCCCATGCTATAGCAACTCCTGGAGCCTAGCCATGTTCCGTAATGAACAAGCCTGCTCACTTGCAGCAATCAAATATACCTCTTTTAAAAAGCCTGACGATCACATTATTTAAAATAGTAACACAAGTAGTGTTCAGTGCCATCCATCAATATACACGTGTACCCAGGCCTCCAGATTTGGTATTGTAGACCATAGAATAGTTAATTTAGCAAGTCATCCTTTTACTAGCTAAATCTGCATATCTTAGAAAGAACTAATCTGATCTGCAGTGCCGGGGATCAGTGGTGACCGTGCACGCGCTGGCTTGGTCACGGTTGACCACGCAGGTGCTGGCATGCGCCGTTCTAGCCATGGGAGCGCTTTCTCCTCTGGTAGGTCTGTCCGACCATAACATCTAGCTTCCATGTGCTTGTGGCAAGGGAATGTTCCCAGAGTCCAATTCCCAACCAATGACCATATTTGAGAATTGGGATGCAACACTGTTAGCATAGATTGGTTAACCAGATCATTCCCACAGCATTATTTTGCAATCGGGCTCAACATGGATAAATATGTGTGATGTGGAGTTAAAACCAATTCATATATACTCGCAGGTGAGGTGTGACATATAAAAGCCAATGCAGTAGCAATGACGTAAGCACTTAGAAATCCATACTAAACCATTATTGTGGGAGCACTTCGGTACTAGTCAATTAAAGTTATGTACCAATCAGAGTATGGGAAACGAACTTCATACTAGACTATGCGGAACAAAAAAAAAAAAGAAAAAAGAAAACACAATTTAACCGTGGCGAAACAGAACAGGGAAATGTTATGCAAGTTAAAAATGGTCATTAGTGAATCACACACTTAAAATCTGCATAGCAAATTACATGAACCCTTAGTTTCCTCCTATAGATCATGTTATGCCTGGCTTACACTTTACAGCCATTTCATCATATACACCAACATCAAATTGATTATTTCCTTAGTACTTGCAGAAATTTGAGAAGAAAGAATTGACTGCAGTCAGAAGCTCAGAATAATATGGCATCTACCTCATGCCTCTGTCTGGCTGCTGATCGTAGCTCCTCTGGTTTCTGTTTGCACAAAAGAAGTCCAGTTTAGGATTTAAACAACTAAATTCATTTTGAGAGCTCTAATACGAAAAACACTATTTTGCTAATAGTAAATGTTGGTGCCAACAATGTTCCAGGAGAAGAAAAAAATAGTCCTCATGGGAACCTGTGAACACAAAAAATAATGCAGCAGACACTATCAGTTTTGCTTACTTTGTCTTGCTTCATTCTGTCATTCCACTCCTTTGTCTTGCTCTTTATCTCCTTGGCATCTGAGTCAGCAAGCTGCATAAACAAATGGAGTTGTTTCATATAAGCCTTGTGCATCTGATATCTGATATAGAGAAGTAATGCCCATCCACTGTGTAACCATGTTTGAGTGCATAACAGAAACAGACTCCTGTTTTCCTTTCAAAACGATAGCAAATATAAATACTTAAGGTACAAGTGGCAACATCTTTTTTTTTTTTCTATTTTAAAGAAGCTGTTCAGTTGCAGTATTTTAACTCCAGAAATGCAAAAAAGATGCTGGCATCAAGATTAATTTTGATTTAGATGAGTCTATGTAGAAGAAAAATAACAAAGTCCTATAATGCAGTTGTACGTACCCCTGGATACATATGAGAAATGAAATATCAACCGAAATTTAAACAGAGACTAGGAAACAGGTATGCCATGCCAAATGGCAAACCTGAGTGCTAAGCCAGTATAAGTATATCTAGAAAGAACTAAGAAAAAGGACAAATGAAAAAGGAATGAAGTATTACCAAAAGAGAGTGCAGAACATCTTCAACAGCCTCAGAATGGTGTACTGTCTCGATGTGCTGGACAAGAAGTTTCTTAACTCGTGGTTCCTCTGAAGCTGTGGGCATGGCAAGCAAGTAAAGCATTTTGCAGATGATGGAGGCACTACTATCTTTTTTTATTTTTATTTTTCTGGTGCATAATTGTTCGTCTGGATGAGCAGAATATGGTATATATATATATATTATATCATGTATAGTATCGATGCAAGGCCGCAAATCTGCACTGCCAAATTTCAAGTCTTGCATCATCATCATTCAGCAGACAGGGGTAATTTGCATAGTGTAAGAGCCATCAGTACCAGTGACAAGTTAAATCATTTTCATGGGGGGCTCGGGTACCTTTAGCACTGGCGGCAGAGGAGGACGAGGGTGGTTCGGAGATGGAGAGGCTGGAGAAATCGAACATGGCCTTCTTCGCCGGCCTCTCATTAATCTCTAGCCCTGGTAATACAGCAGGAAAAAAAAAATGATAAAACCCTCCTTCTATCGAGTTGAAATTGAGGGGGACGAAAGGGAGGGGAGAAGGGGAGCTCACAGAAAGCGTCCGGGCGGGTCTGCGACGGCTTGCGCTTCACCCGCACGACGATGGGCTTCCCCTTCGCCGCGGCCTCCGAGGTGGAGAAGTCGCTTGCCGCCGCCGCAGACGCCATGGCCGTCGGTCGAGGCAGGGTCACCCACAAGAGAGGGAGTCCTCATCCAACTCTGCCCGTGCTTTACGATTCGTGCACGCCGCATCCGACGGCAGGCGACAGGCGGAGGGAGACGACGGGGCGGGGCCCACCATCCCCCATTGTTCCAATCCGTCTCCAGCGCCTCCTTCCCTTGTTGTGGTTGGATTCGAGTCCCAACTCCTCGTTTCCACTATCAAATCAAAAACTCGTTCCCTCGCCTCACCAACACTTAGCCTCCTTGTTGGATTGGATTGGATCGGGTTCACTGCTACAAGCCCAAGCCACTGGTGAGCTGCCCCGCCGCCACAACCTCCTCCTCCTCCCTATGGCTTCCGCGCCCTCTTGTCTAATGCCATGTGTGAATTTTCTCTTCATAAAAAACTAGAAGAGCATTGTTTGGGTGGTGGGAGTAGGACTCGGAGGAGATTTCGATCAATCCAGGGCTTATCGATCTAAAGTGGCCGATGACAGATGAACGTGTTGCTGCTTTTTGCTTCATCAACTAGATTAAAAGGCTTGGTGTAGACTGGAGTGGGGTTGCGAAACTGTATGGTCAAATTGAGGCCCTGTTTAGATCCAGTGCAAATTGCAACTGTAATTAGTCACATCAATGTTACGGCACATGCATGGAGCATCAAATGTAGACGAAATGTTTGCATGTTTGTACAATGTACATCACGAGACGAATCTTTTAAGCCTACTTGGGCCATTATTGGACAAAAGTTGTCAAATACAAACGAACGTGCTACAGTGCAGAATTGCAACTGCAACTGGGATCTAAACGGGGCCTGAGTTATCCTGTTCCCCCTCAAACTCACAACGTGGTCTCTCTCTCTCTTTTTGAGAAATAATAATATAAGAAAATGAACTTACTAGCCTAAAGGGGAGGGAGGCTGCTATTACAAAAAAAAAACTTGCATGCTCAGTTTTATTTTTTTTTCACTAAAAGTTGGACAAGACAACGAATGTTCTCCGTGCGTGTGTTGGTGTGCTTGTTATTTGCTGCTTTGTGCCTAGGATTCTGAATTATTCATGTCAATGTATGCTGTGCTCCAGATGGTTTGGTTGCTTCACGGGCCGAAACAAAGGCCTTGCCCTGTCAGCGAGATGATGATTCTCATGGTGGCGAACATGACATACGGATACCATACCTTCCAGAGGTACGCTATGACATGCATTTTGCTAATTCTAGGCTTAGTGCAAGTAAAATGCCAGTGAACCATGTGTCACGATGAGCCCTCAACCCTCACTTTTTTTTTTACCACCTGTGCATAATTAACTTCCAGCAACAGATTTGTGTTTGCTCCTAAGTATAAAAATGTATAATAATGTCACAACCACCTTCTGTCCTCCAAATAAGCCTCATAAGTTCCATCAACAACATGCACTTTCCAATTTCCATTGCAGCATCTATAAGTTAATTAATTTCTTATAGTTTACAATCAAAAAGCAAATGGTTGCTTTCGAGTAACTCGTCTTTGTGGCGTCATTAGTTCCACTCTGTTGAAGTCTTAATAAGTGTGCCATGTTATTTGCACTAGACCATTACAGGGAATAAGATTGGAACTTAGACCTGTAGACCCTTCTAGTTGTAGGGTGGCATTCTTTTGTCTGACCCGCTCAATCGATTATCCCATAAATTCAGTTATTAAGGTTTATATCATGTTCCTTACACTAGTGCTGTCAAAGTTGATCAATATTAACACAATTAAATGGACCTCCTGTTTATATATGATGCACTATTGGTACCCTGTCCAGAAGTGCATATTCTTTTGGATAGCACACTTTTGTACAGTAAAGCATAATCCTGTCCTTCATATTAGGCACAAATGCAAAGAAACCATGGGAAAATGCCTGATTTGGGCATCTAGTCATTTTTTTTTAGATTTTGTAGTGTCTAATCAGGTCTGGCCGCTGGCAGTATTTTGTAAGCTTGCATTTGCCTTTATTATAGTTGGGATTCTGAACTTCTCTTCCATGCTTTTGACTGTAGGACACCTGGCGTCATATACATTCCCTGATGCCAATGCAATATGCTGCCCAAGCTGCGTGTGTCTCTCATACTTTTCTACGATCCCGGAGAAGCTATCCCAACCTCACTTTCTGTGGCACAACATTTGGCATGAATAAAAGGGCTTATGGAAATGATGAAATTGCCAGATATTTTTGTAGCAAAGCAGACCACATCGTGAAAAATCACTCAGGCAATGGTGTCAAGAAACTTGAGATTGACATGAATAGATATTACACTGCCAACGATTCTTGTTGTCTCAACGGTTGGCTTCTGACTGCTGTTACACCAGGAATTGAAGAAATTTCACTTGCAGTGTCAATGAAGGAAACATACAGTTTCCCTTGCTCACTTTTGTCCAATGGGAGCGGCGATTCAATTCGTTGTCTCAAACTTGGCGGTTGCTCCTTCCGACCCACAGCTGAACTTCCTTGGTTTAAAAGCTTGACAAAAGTGCAGCTTAATGCTGTCTCTATTACTGAGGACGAGTTAGGGTGCCTTCTATGCAATTCTTTTGCTTTGGAGCAGTTGGGAATCAGGTATTGTGATGAGATAATTTGCTTGAAGATCCCTTGCATTCTGCGGCGGCTCAGTTGCCTAGAGGTTTTTTGCTGTGGCGGTCTGCAAGTGATAGACAACAAAGCTCCAAATATGTCTAGATTCTTTTACGGCGGAGGTCGGGATCATATTCAACTGTCACTTGGAGAAGCATCATTGAATATAGAGTACATACGCTTGAGCTTCCCGGGTGCACTTCCATCCGGCATGCCAAACCTTAAAATTGCTAGTATACGTTCCAGGAGGGAGGTATACTCTTGAAATATTTTACTGGGCTAGTGATGTGCATATCATGAATCCTAGCTCAAGCAGTCGTACCTTGGATTATATATAACTAACCTAACATCTTTATACAGATGGTCAATAAGCCAATGCTGCACAGCAAGTTTCTCCACCTCGAGAAGCTATATATTGCTCTTACCGCAGGGAGCATTACTCCGGCGTATGATTATTTTTCTCTAGTTTCCTTTCTTGACGCTTGCCCCTCCTTGGAGACACTGGTCTTGGATGTAAGTTGCTGTTCATATTTCTGTGATTTTTATAGCTATCACAGAATGGAAACAGTACTACAATTATTTTTTTTTACATTCTCATCTTAGGTATCCCTCCAGAAAATGGAGTATGTCTCCGTATTCACAGATCCCTCAGATCTGAGGAAGATGCAAGGACAGCAGCAGCATCACAAGCTGAAGAGAGTGCAGATCCTAGGATTCACATCGGCAAAGAGTCTTGTTGAGCTTACTTGCCATTTTGTTGAGAGCGTAACATCACTCGAACACCTTACGCTGGAGGCCCAGCAGAGCTTTCCTAGGTGTGATGTGCGTGCTCACAATAGGCTGCGTTCGGTTGCGCTTATAAGCGCTTATTTTTCAGCACTTCAGCAGTATTTTTCTCTCACAAGATTTCAGCACTTCTACAGCACTTCAGCGCTTATCTACAGCACTTTAGCTTCACCGAACACAGCCATAGTCGCAAGTGCTCCCCACTGCCTATTGATGTTCTCAGGGAAGCTCAACGAGGACTCTTGGCTATCAGGACATACATTGAGCCTAAAGTTCCTTCCATGGTAAAGCTACATGTCGTTGAGCCTTGCCGCCGATGCCATGCTGCTGAACTTTAGATGCGTAATTCATCATCACTCAATGTTTTATTGTCTAGTCTTTGGAAGTGTCATTGTTTCTTTAGGCTGTCAGAAGTGTCCGTTTTTTAGGGCTAGTACTTGAGACTGCCTGCGCTGCGGTTAATTTCCAGTTAACCGTGTCGTTCAGGTCTTTGGATTGGGATGTACTATGTTGCCATAACTCAATAAACAGCAGGGAACTTCCTATTAATAACTGTTGCTACGTTCTTCTGAAAATGTTGAGAGATGCTGGGCACCGGTTTTGCTTGTGTCCAGTGAAGTATAAACTGTATTACCATTGGATACTTTCTCTGTCCCCTTTGTTGAGTCTGCTACAGGTGAGCCACCGCTGCAGCGGGAGGTGGTGCTGTGGCTCTGCTTGCTCATGCTCAAAGGAATAACCGAACAAGGGAGGAGCTTTGGGATGTATCTGGCATGTATAATTGGGCGTGTTTCTCATTCTGAATGATACAATGTAATGTAATTCGGATTGGACCGATTGGTTCTCACACAGTAATCGTTTGAAAAGGAGTTAACACAAAGTAAAGATTGCATTGTAAATTGATGCACCTTCTTGTCCTCGGTGTGGTTTACGCAGAATTGAGCTCCCGGATCGGTTTTAGCCTAAGGTTCCTTCCATAGTGAACCTGCATGTTTCCGGCCCTGCAACTGCCATGCTGTATTGCTGTTAAACTTCTACAATTTCAGATTTCAGAACAATGTCTATATCGTATAATTTTGTTATTATACTAAAAGTTCAATTATATAGTTCCTCTGTCCAAAAGAGAAAAAAAAACACAACTCATTTTTCAACGAGTCAAATTTTGTCATCTTTGAGTAGATTTGATTTCTCAAAAGTGAGATGCGCATCTTTTTCGACAGAGTTTTTCATACGGGCTGTAGTTTATAATATACGAAATAAAATAAAAATAAAAATATTAATTCGGCAATGTTCATTTTACTACTAGTGGTATGTAGCACTGATCGTGATTGTACTGCTGTTCGAGGAGGGGTTAGGCTAATGGGCCGTGGGCCTAGCCCATCAAACAGCAGCACAATTGGTATGTGAAGAAGGAGGCCTCGGGCCGTCCAACCCCAACGTCGAGCCGCAGCCATGGCGACCTCCACTGCTGCTGCCACTCCACTCGTCGTCTCCTTCTCCCGCAGCTGCCCCTATCCACACTGCCACCCCCGCAGCTTCCCCGGCAATCCGAAGCCCAACCTGCCCGCACCCCTCTCCCTCTCCCACTCCCCCCGCCTCGCCGCGCAGCCGCGGCGCAGGCGCGACGTCTCGGCGGCGGCGTACGGCGGCGACGGCGACATGGACGATGACTTCGGCGACTTCGACCCGGACGACGCGGACGGCGTGGGCGAGGACGACGACGTCGACAACGAGCAGGACTACGACGTCGACTACGACCGCCTCCTGGCCCCCGTCGTCAAGCAGCAGCCGCCGCTGTCGGGCCCTTTGTCGTCGGCGGCGCCAGGGGAGGAGGGCGACATCGCCATGGTCGCCGCCGACAGCTTCGTCTCCACGCGGGACTCCGCGTCCGACACCGTCGTCGACTACGCCGTGGACGAGGACGAGTTCCACAAGATTAGGCTGCTCCACTGCGACTTCCTCATCCGCAAGGTGCCCGACCCCGACCACGACGTCTTCGACTTCAGAGAGGTGGGTATCCCACTCCCCCTCATTCCTCCATCACCCATTACTATGCATTTCGTGAAGATTGCCGGCAGGCATTTCATCAACCTTGTCCATAACGTTGTTTCTGCTCAGTGTGACGTTTTGAGTATCCAAACCCAAATTGACAAAATCAGAGATACTGAGTCCTTTGAGTCAAAAAATTCTGACATTTCTGTGCAACAGATGTATGTCACGCCGCCGGACACTGACATCTACTCCATTCCGAGGGTCCTTGCCCCGATGCCGCAGAAGGTGGGAACATGTGTTTCAGCTATTTCGTATGTCAGTTCAGATGAATGTGAATGTGTGTGCCCTGAGGTGTGATTCTTGTTTCTCCTGTTGGGATTAGTATGTAAGGTGCACCAAGAAAAACTTTGGCCGTTACCACGTGAGCGAGCCACCGGTTGAGCACTTGCGTGATCCCCTGTACAAGACAGAGAGGGAGATCATGAAGGTACGCTGAGACTTTTTTTTTTTGCTCTCTTTAGTCTTCTTTTCCCTGCCACCCCTGTTATGCTCCTTTCTGCCAAATGCCAAGGTGGACTCTGTTTTGCAAGTTACTATCCGTATTTTGCACTTATGTGTAAGCTACTACTCATGTGAAGCTGATTTCGTGAAGCATCTTTTTACATTGTTCAAATGCTGTAGATCCTAAAACTGGAATATTTGAACAGTGAATTACTAGGTTTCAGCTTTTACTTCGACAAAAGGAAATAGCCTGATTTTGCATGTTAATAAGGAAGAAAGTACAAAAGCTGATATATTACGGCAAAATGTACTATCAAGGTGCTATGAGAGATTAGCACCCTGTTAAATTAGAGAAACATGACATATTACAGGCTAACTTAGGGGATAGCACTATAGCAGCATTATATTGGGTGACCCAGCTTGCACAAAATTGAGAATTTACTTCTAACAGTTGTAGCAATCCCAGATTTTTTGTATCTTTGTTTCTGAAAGACCCTAGATCTCGTGTCTTCTTTATTCCAGAATGTCCCAGTCAGCTGAACAGACGTCCACCTATGTTTCTATATTATCCTGCTTTTCTTACCCTTTATCAGTGAGCTTCTGTTAGGTCAGTTTTAACTCGATACTACCCTGGAATGTGAAGTGTGACTGCTAATGCATAATGCTGAGAATTTTTTCTGCTCTCTTTAGTTTTTTTTCCCCTGCCACCACTGTTATGCTTCTTTATGTCAAATGCCAAGCTCGATTTGCTGGATGTTCTTTGCAAGTTACTTTCTGTATAGAATTTATGTGTAAGCAGCTGCTCATGTTAGGTTGATTTAGCGAACCATCTTATAAAGCATCCTGCAGAGTTTTAATTTCCAAATGTAGCAGTTTATTTTTGGAAATTTTGGATTGTTTGTTGTCCTAGAGGGCCAAATACTGTAGACATAGGTCAGGAATAGTTGAACAGTGATGTTTCTGCTTTTACTCTGACAAAAGTCAATGGTGTGCCTTTTTGTGTTAATTAGGAAGAAGGTACAAAAGCTGACCTCTTACAACAAATTTACTATCAAGGTGTTACGAGAGATTAGCGCCTGTTGAAGCAGACAAATAAGACATACCCATACTATAGGTTAGGGGATAGCAGCATTAGATTGGATGGCCTAGCTCACTCCATAGCGAGTATTTACTTCTAAGAGTAGTAGCAATCCCAGATTTGATATATCTTTGTTTTTGAAGACCCTAGATCTCGTTTATTGCGGATTGTCCTAGTCAGCTGAACTATAGATGTCCATGGTCCACCTATGTTTTTGTATATCCTGCTTTGCTTACCCTTGCCACTGAGTTCTGGTAAGTCAGTTTAACTCGGTTCTACCTTGGAATGTGAAGCCTGACTGCTAATGCATAACATGTTAAAGCTTTATTCTTATATTGTTTATGTGCATTATAGTTTTGCACTGGTATGGCTTATGATTTTTCGTATTTAGATTATATGTTTTGTTTTGTTTTGTTTCATATTACAGGTATTCTTAACCAAACACTACAGAAACAGACGTTCTGATTACCCAGATTTTTTCCTTGATTTTGAGGAGATTTATGTTATTGACTCGAAAACAAGGTCAATCACAAGAGCTAAAGTTGTGGTAAGATATTAAAAATCTAGTTCGTTTAAGTTATTCAAACAGTACTTGTTTTCTTATACACTTCAGTTCCATGAATTGTGCCATCAAGAATTTTGGAGTACTCCATTGGTTTAATGATCCTTTAAGACAATTCTACATTTCAGCAAGTACAAAAAGAGAAGAGAAAATGCCTACTTTTGTGTTCTTAGATCATTGATATCCACCCATGTGTGACAGGTTAGTGTTCCTGAAGGAAAGAAGAGAGACAGGCGAAATGACCTGCTACTAATACGTGATGGAGGGGAGTCTTTCAGAATTATCGACAAGGTATCTGCTTGCTCCTGTTCCTTTGAATTGAGCTCCAGTAGTAATTTTGACTAATGAAATGATCACGGTACCAGACTAAAAGGGACGACGCAGCCACTGTCATCCAAAGAGAGGAGTGGGCAAAGTCAAGACAAGACGTGAAGAAGCATTTCAGGAAACTTAGAGACTTTGACTACTCGAATTGGTTCTAGAAAATGATATGCTTGCCGTATTTGCTGTTGATTCGATTGGAGCTAGTGACTGGTTTGATCAACTGAGAGATACAGTTCTGAAATTGGATAGGTTGTGAGCAACACTAGTTATAGCAAGTAGAATATAGCATGCCATCAAGGGCGTGTAAGCTAAAAAATTGCGAATGTGTTGAATGCGCTACTCCTACGGTTTTTTTTTTAAAAAAGAAATGAATGCACTACCTGCTGAGTAGCGAACAAATATGTGGCGCTTCTGAGCTTGTTTCCAGAATTGTGGACTTGCAGTCTTTTTTCGCAGTTGATGACAGGGACGTGTTTTTGGAGCTTGCCAAATCTTGCTGCAAAACAAAATGTGAAAGAGAAGCCTGACTGCTAATGCATAACATGTTAAAGCTTTATTCTTATATTGTTTATGTGCATTATAGTTTGACACTGGTATGGCTTATGATTTTTCGTATTTAGAATATATGTTTTGTTTTGCTTCATATTACAGGTATTCTTAACCAAACACTACAGAAACAGGCGTTTTGATGACCCAGATTTTTTCCTTGATTTTGAAGAGATTTATGTTATTGACTCGAAAACAAGGTCAATCACAAGAGCTAAAGTCGTGGTAAGATATTAAAAATCTAGTTCGTTTAAGCTATTCAAACAGTACTTATTTTTTGAAACACTTCAGTTCCATGAATTGTGCCATCAAGAATTTTGGAGTACTCCATTGGTTTAATGATCCTTTAAGAAAATTCTACATTTCAGCAAGTACAAAAAGAGAAAAGAAAATGCCTACTTTTGTGTTCTTAGATCATTGATATCCACCCATGTGTGACAGGTTAGTGTTCCTGAAGGAAAGAAGAGAGACAGGCGAAATGACCTGCTACTAATACGTGATGGAGGGGAGTCTTTCAGAATTATCGACAAGGTATGTGCTTGCTCCTGTTCCGTTGAATTGAGCTCTAGTAGTAATTTTGACTAATGAAATGATCATGGTATCAGACTAAAAGAGACGACGCAACCACTGTCATCCAAAGAGAGGTGTGGGCAAAGTCAAGACAAGACGTGGAGAAACATTTCAGGAAGCTTAGAAACTTTGACTACTCGAATTGGTTCTAGAAAATGATATGCTTTCCGTATTTGCTGTTGATTCTATTAGAGCTAGTGACTGGTTTGATCAACTGAGAGATACAGTTTTGAAATTAGATAGGTTGTGAGCAACACTAGTTATAGCAAGTAGAATATAGTATGCCATCTAGGGCGTGTAAGCTAAAAAATTGTGAATGTGTTGAATGCGCTACGTTTTTTTTAAAGAAATGAATGCACTACCTGTTGAGTAGCGAACGAATATGTGGCGCTTCTTGGTGTTCCAGTTTTTGGCTCTAGGCTAAGGATCAAAGACTGGTTACCTTCGATTGAGAAAATCATGAAAAGATTAGATGACTGGCAAGGCAGTGTCTTGTCCATTGGTGGCAGGACTATTCTACTCAACTCCTGTTTGAGTAACTTGTCTGTATATGCCATGTCCATGTATCTGCCGCCTAAAACCATCATTGAGAAGATTGAAAAAGTGAGAAGAAGATTTTTTTTTTGGCAGGGTGGAGGGACTAAGAGAAAGTACCATCTAGTTAAATGGAGGAAAATAGCAAAGCCTAAAAAAAGGAGGAATTGGAGTCATGGATCTAAAGAAAATGAATAAAAATCTTTTTTCCAAGTGGTGGTGGAAATTGGAGTATGAAGTGGGAATCTGGCAGGATATTGTCAGGAAAAAAATACATGAATAAATCTTGGATTTATCAGCTTAACTAAAAACACTATTATTCCCCTGTGTGGAATGATCTGATCAAGATAAAGCATACTTATCTCAAAGGAAGGAATATGATTTTGGGTAATGGCAAAAAACATAGACTTTTGGCATGATACTTGGTGTGGAGTGATACCCCTGAAAACTAAATTCCCTGAACTGTTTGATATATGTTTTGAGCAAAAGTGTACAGTCTTCACAATATGTAATCGTAGATGGAATCTTAAGTTTAGACGTTGGCTGTCTGAAAATTTACAGGATCAATTAAGAGTTACATAGTATGTTATACGGCTATAAAGTTAACAATCAATCAGATCGGGTGACTTGGAAATGGAAGAAATCTAGAATTTTCACAGTCAAATCAGTGTATAAACATCTATTCAAAGACTATGAGGATGAGGAGATAAAACATTTGTGGAAAGCTAAAGTCCCTCTCAAAGTCAAGATATTCATGTAGTTAGTTTTGCAAAATGCTATACTTACTAAGGATAATCTCCTGAGAAGGAAGTGGACTGGAAGTCCTTCATGTGCCTTTTGCCAAGAGAGGGAGGGCCTGTTTGGGATGGCTCTAACTCCGGGTAGAGCAGTTCTACACCAGAACTCTAGGAGGAACTGACTCTGGAGCTGTATTTGTCTAGAGCGTGTAAACGATGGCAATTACAGATAATTTCTTCAAAACTCCTTGTCTAGGTCTATTTTGAAGTTTCTTGGAGTTCGGAAAGATGTGCTCCAGAAAAATAAACTAGAGCTCCAAGAACTCCATGGAGTTAGACTACTTCAGAGTTAGGGTGTTTGGCTATCTGGAGTCAACTCTAGCCTGGAGTTGGGCTCTGGAGCCACGCCAAACACGCCCTAATAAGCACATCTTTTTTGACTGTTTGGTAATCAAGTATGTGTGGAGCATTTTGGCATATGTTTTTGGTGTGTCTATCAGACCGAGTTCTTTTGCCCAGTACTGGATTTGGATCTCGAGGTGTATTCCAGGAGGAAAACACATTTATTTCGTGGGTCTAGCCATAGTTTGCTAGACTGTTTGGATGATGAGAAACACCATTTGTTTTGATGATAAAAGGATTAAATCTCCTACTGAGAGTGTGTGCTCAATCTGTGCTATGTTATCTTATTGGGCAGGTTTGCAGGATGGAGTAGGGGCTGATCAGCTGGAACAGGGGGCGGACGCTCTCAAGAAAACAGCGCTGCCCGTTCACAAGACTACTGAGAGAGGAGAAAGTGATCTCAGGCTGGCAATAGTGTAGGAGCTAAGGAGCTGCTAGATTGGTAGAAGTTGCTTATGTGGTTTTCTGCCCAGCCTGCGTGCTGTGGATTGAACTGGTACTTGGCGTATTGGCGCGTTTCATTACTGATCCTTGCGTAGATAGTTTTCTGGGCGTTGTCGTTCAGAATGAATCCTTTGGCATGTTTTGAGGCAGTTGGGTGGTACTGAACTTTCTGAATATTGTAATTTCGTTGCTTCCGAGTAATGAAATTTGGTTATTACCGTTGTGGAAAAAATTCTGCTCATAAAATAAATATTTATTAAATTGATTAATAAAGTGGCTGCGTCAGGATTCGTGTTAATTTTTAAAGAGGAAGCACCGGAGCAGTAATAAAGTCTTTACCTAAAAAGAAAATCTCATGTATTATACTTTTATTACTCCCATATATTTGCTAGAATAATATATCTGACATCTCATTTATGGAGGCCACAAGCTTATGATGCAGGAGTAACATGCTCAAATCTGAGTCGAATCGTTGAAGAATTCGAGTCAACTCAACTAGACATTGTTTAGGAATCTCCAATTTTGTACTCAGATATTGGAATCTTCAATTTTGTATTTCATATATAAATATTCGTTCCGCCCAAGCCAATCTGTCGTCAGGGAAAACTTACACCTTGTTCGCATGATGACCGTACAACGTTTATTTTCAGTCACAGAACATTCTCTCACAACAAATCAGCATCAGACAGAGTCAGCGTTTATTTTCAGCCCAAACTCCGCTTTATTTTTCAAAGAAAGGAAGAATAACTCCGCATCACGCGTATGCCGTGCACAGTAGAGTATAATCTTGAATTCGAGTCGTCAAGTAAACGATTGTTTAGGAATTTTCAATTTCGCACTCAAATATAAATATACAATCATTCATGGCTAAACCAATCTGTCATCCGTGGAAAACTTAAACCCCGGATCACGCGTATGTCGTGCACAATACAGTAATCGCATATTACATGTATATATATGGTTATCCCTCCCATCTGTGCAGCTGCATCGCCGCACAAAGTTGTCACTTTGTTCTTCCTACATAGCTTCATTTGCAGGTCAGTCGATCCAATCCGATCCTAGTTCATACATCTTGAAATTAAAGGTGTTCAAGATTTTTTTTATTACGCTTTCGTATTTTTTGCGCGATTTAACATGCATGTAATCCTTAATTATCGTAATGTGGTCCTCTTTCTCTCTTTATATATATGGCCTGCTCTCTCATGTGCGCGAGAACTTGGCTTCATATGTCTTCTGGCGATTTTGGTTATGTTTTTGTCCGCACATAAGCTATAATATTCCATATGAGTCGCTTTGACTTTTTTTTACATGGATTTTGTTATGTATTTAGATATACTATAAAAAAAATCAAAACGACTTATAATTGGGAACGAACGGAGAATGTTTCTATTTATTAATTATAACAGTTTCCGTTGGAACTTACAATGCTTAAATATTCATTTGTTTCGTTATTTATTAGGAAAAAGCATCGATAGACAACCAGTAGAGCAACTCCAAGAGTTTTTCAAATACTCTCCCAATCTTTTGATTTTTAAGAAGATTGATGAAAAAATACATCTTCAATGATTCCTAATAAGCGCTGATACACTTAAGCGAACATAGCCTAACTCGCCCTGTGCCGCCGCCGCCGCGCCGTCTGGTTCAGGGGCATGGCAGTGAGCGACCGGGCCAGCGTCGTCTGCGCGGCAGCGAACTGATCCGCCGCTCCAGCTGCGACCGACGATGCGCGTCGGCGTCGCGGCCCCTAGCTGCATGCGACGCGAGGAAGTAGGTTCGAGCGAGCTTGAGCAGCCCGTCGGAGCGGAACGTGCTGGTGCTGTCCGTCAATTAGACAACATAAATACTCAAGAACTTCCCAATTTATACATAGAAACATGTAGAAATTTACCTGCCTCTAGCTAGTTCGTGAAACCTTTTATACTGGTTTATTTGTCCCTTTGTTGCAGATAAATAGAGATGCAGTCGACGGCTGGAACTTCAGCACCAGGAGCCACAAAGTCTGATGAGGTACAAGAGGAAACAAAATATAATACCCATTTCATTCCAAAATTTAAATCGTTCTGTGTTTTCTAACATAGCTTTTTGCTACGTAACTAGATAAACATAATTTATAGATAAAGGTAAAACCTATGTAGTACCAAAAGAGTCAGAATGCCTTATAATTTAAAATGAGAAGAAGGGAGAGCAGTTAATACCACCCTCTTCTATCTGGGATATATATTGCATTAGCTTACATTATAAATCAAACTTCCCTAATATTAGCAAAATTTATTGAAGGATGCAACAATATCGACATCAAGTTATTTTTTGTGAAGACACAAAATCAAGTTAGTTAAATTAGATTTCCATTAAATATGTATCGACAATGCATTTATTTGACATTGATATATTTTCTAAAATCTTGGTCAAATATGTTTGACTTAGGCTAGGCTAAAGGGAACTGTAATTAGAATGGATGGATGGAGTACCTGTTAGTAGAGTGATAATTAAGAATGTACCTTAGGAATTTTTCCTTTTGCCAAAGTTATGGAAGAGCAGTTTTATTTCCTGATCTGAACCTTTGACCAAAAATTGGTAAGACCAAAACATTTTGATGAAAAAACTGGGAAGAAGAAGTTCAGATAAAAAAACAATTCATCAAATATATCTACAGAAATAATTTTACATTTTTATGGAAAATCTGCTTCTTCTAAAATTGGGAAAAAAAATGCTACTAAAAATGGTGTAAGTGTTAAACAAAACAGAAAAAATGCTAGAACAAAAGTCCTTTTTGTCAACAGTGCCACAAACTTCTTCAATATAAGAAAAGGATATAAAAGGCTTATTCTAAAATTTGACTTGAAAATTCCTCTTAAGAATTCTAAATAGAAATTTACTTGAGATAAAAAGGAACCTATTCTAGTGAGGAGCGCGATGTGACATCAAACTCTCTTTATATATTCCTTTCTCTCTTGAACTCTTATATATCTTTCTCTTTCCTTTTCTTTTGATCAGAATTTGGAGGGGCTGAAGCCCCTACAACTTTATTAAAAATAAAAAGCCAGCCCACTTCCATACTTTTGGTTACAAACTGCTCCCCGTAGGTCCAAAATGTATGTTTCAATTAGTTTTGTCCAAATTCAAACTTCCTTTAGGTTTGATTAATTTTACAAGATAAATGTGTCAGCATATCTACGATGTCAAATTACTTTTACAGCTATATGAATTTTGTTTTGATAGTGCATTTATTTCAGAATTGGAACATCTGCGTTCGTGGAGGCTTTTCTAATCCTTTTCTATGTCTTGTCCACTGACTCTAGCTTCTTCCTTGTCTGAAACATAATTGCAGGCAGTGGGGTGTAACTTTGGATACCACAAGCTACTTGATATTACAAAGGATTTCTCTGATAAAATCGGCGAGGGTGGTTATGCAGATGTTTACAAGGTTTATATAATACAGCATCCCGCATGTGCATGCATGTCCGATATTGATGTATTCTCTCCATTTCAAATTATAATATGTTTGACCTTTATACCATAAGTTTGATCACGCGTCTTATTCAAAAATTTATGCAAACTATCACTTCTTTTATTGTAACTTGTTTTATTAATAAATGCTCTTCAAGAATGATTTAAATTTGACTATCTTTGCACAAATTTTATAAATAAGACGACTGATCAAATTTGGGACAAAAAAGTCAAACCTCTTATAATTTGAAACGGATAGAGTATTAAGGGCCTGTTTAGTTCCCACAGCAAAATTTTTACATCCATCACTTCCAATGTTTAGACATATGTAAGAAGTATTAAATATAGACGGAAAAAATAACTAATTACACAGATTGTGTGTAAATTACGAGACGTATCTTTTAAGCCTAATTAATCCATGATTTGACAATGTTGTGCTACAGTAAACATTTGCTAATGATGGTTTAATTAGACTTAATAAATTCGTCTTATGGTTTAGAAACGAGCTATGTAATTAGTTTTTTTATTGCTATCCGAAAAATCCTTCCGATATCCCATGAAACATCCGATGTGACACGCAAAATTTTTACACCCTGGATCTAAACACACCCTAATTATGCATAGTATACCTCGACAGGGAGAGCTGTCTAATGGGGAAAAGATTGCTGTCAAGATGCTGAATGCAAATAATCCCAAGCAAATCGATGGTGAGCAGTTTAAAAAGGAGCTTCAAACGATTAATAAAAAGAGTGTTCAACATGACAATATTGTGCGGTTTGTTGGCTATTGCGACGAAACAACACCTGAATGTTGTGAAGGACAAGATGCTGAAAGAATAAGAAGAGCCCTCTGCTTCGAGTATATGCCGAATGGAAGCCTGAAGGATCACTTTGAAGGTGTGATATTTTAACTTGCTTGATATTAATCTACTACTAATACTGGGCAATTATGTAAATTCGTATGCAATTATCCAAAATTTTTTTGCATCTTGATACAACCCCTGTTTTGCTTATGCCTACAGATGAATCACTTGATTGGCACTCACGCTACGAAATAATTAAGGGGATTTGTGCGGGTTTGAACCACCTTCATAGCAAAAACATTGTTCACCGGGACTTAACACTTGGTAACATACTTCTGGATGGTTCCATGAAGCCAAAACTTGCAGATTTTGGTCTGTCAAGATCCTTGAATGCACAAGAAACCTCACAGATCACGAGAGAACCTGCAGGAACGCTGTAAGTTGTTGAGAAATCCTCTTATTTGCAAGTAACTCTCTTTCCATCCTATTAGAGAGGTACTGTCGCTACCAAAATAGTGGGCTTCTCTTAGTGCTTTTAATTAGTAGTAAAACACTATCACTGGCTATAGCACATGAAAATCTCACTAGAAGAAATTTAGTAAGAAAAGTTTATACTAAATTTTGAATATTAAAATATTAGAAGAAGTTCACCTCATTGGGAGAAGTCTATTCTGGCTGTGCGTCCCTTTGATGTACACCCAAAGGTTCGCATCTTCTCATCATATACTAGCAAGTAGGAGTAAGAAGTACCTAATTTTGATCCCTCTAGTATAAATAAATGTTGGTACATCTTGGTTTAATAATTAGATTTGAAATCAGGGAGTTGCTATATTTTAGCTGCTTGAATGACAATTTACATTTTTGTGTAATAATCAAATAGTAATGACAAAATTACATTTTACCTAATTATAAACAATAACAAAAAATAACTAGGCACCTAAAAAGGATTCTCTAAACTACAAAAAAAAAGGAGAATGAAATAAAGCTTTGACACAGTCTTCGATGCTACAATCATGCAGTGGATACATGCCACCCGAATTCTTTGGTAATGGGCGATACTCAAAAGAGTCTGATATGTACAGCCTCGGTACCGTAATAGAAAAAATACTAACAGGACCTGCCAAAGGCAACGACGACGATCCATCACTTTCACTTTCCCTTGAAAAAGTAAGGAAATTATTTGTTCGTCCTATACAGTGAACTTGCATGCATACATGCATGGTCCTCCTTGCCGTCGTGCATGCATTTGTATTTGTACTCTATTTAATCTCTCTCTCTCTCTCTCTCTCTCTCTCTCTCTCTCTCTCTCTCTCTCTCTCTCTCTAGATCTCTCTCTCTCTCTCTCTCTGTGCGCGCGCCTTTTTTTTTTTAATTCGTGGCTCAACTTATTTGAAGGCAATTGAATACTGGGAGCAAAGGCTGGGGGCAGCATATGTCCAAAAAGTAAAAGAATTATGGGGTGATGATCTCTGTCTCTGCGTGCGTGTGTTTAAGACGATTGAATACTGGAAGCAAAAGCTGAAGGATCAGGTAGCAGATGTCGAAAGAGTGAAGGCTTGCATGGCATTAGTGCGAATATGTCGCCGGAATAATAGAAAGAGTAGGCCTACGATACAGTGGGTTATCGATACGCTGCATTATACAGATATTTCACTTGGTGGCCCGCAGGTAATATATAGTATTGCATCATGTCGCGCCCATTTATTTTCACTACAAAAGAAGAAGTACCTTCTGCCGGCGGATGTGCTTTATACTGCTATATCTTTTCTGCAGAAGTGGTCTGAGTTGTCGAAGGAGGAGGACAAGAGTTACATCAGGCAGGTGACGGGCAAGGTGATCGGTTGGCTGAGAAGGTTTACTCCGAGCAAGAATCAGATGTCAGAGATTTATGAAATTTAAACTGTTGTAATCAATTAGTTTGTACGCTGTTGCTTTGTAGTCGCTGGCAACCCCAGCTGTGTACCGGACTATTGCTTTCTGAAAAGCAGAGTTTTTTCCTCCTTTTTTTAAAAAAGAAGTACCTTCTTCACATCACATGCAAGACTAGCTAATTTCCTTTTTTTTTTTTTGAATAATTTGCTCCATCCCAGCAATGCTCCCACTCTGGCGGTGGTGCTAAGCCTAGAAAAGGTGAGACGATGGAGGAAGGAGAAGGAGGAGACTTCTTTGACATCAACACTGACGTGGCGCCGCCACACCGTCTAGTGGCATGGCTCTATCATCGATTCACTCAAGTTTTCCTACACCGACTGTAACGGGGTTGAATGCCATGAAGTCCAATGCGGTCCAGAGATGCCTATGACAGGTCTGTTCGGCTGGCTGGTTGAATTGTTGTGAGAAAAAAACACTGCTGAATGGCTGGCTGATAAGTTCAAGCGAACAGAGCCAAAGGTAAGTATTGCAAATCTCAACGTTCCATGTAGCAAAATTTTCAGGGCCATATATATAGCTTCTTCACGCGCGTGCTTCTAATAACATCATGACGTGCGCCTACAACGACATGCATGGCTGCTAGATTATGGTTTGTCATAGGAGGATTCCAGCTGATATACAATTCTAACCGGTACACAACGTCGAGCTAATGAGTCCATTTCTTCTTTTCACCATGAGCAACAGAAACATTCACCAGTGAGCTCTGACCTCTCTCATTGTCAAAATTATATTCAGCTCACGCGCTAGCTTCCCCTGCATCAGCAACGGCACGTGTCATCTCACAGTTTCCCGTCACCATTACTCATCCTCTTCTGCCTCTACTTCTTCCTGTGCATACTCCGAGTCAGAACCTTCTTCCTCTCCAAAAGGATCCTCATCATTGCTGCCATCATCCTCATCCTCAGTCAATTCATCAGGATAATAGAAAAGTGGATTGTCTTCGGCTGCATATTCAATCAATATGGAAAGAGTTTCAGATACTCCAAGTAACTATGGATCTCACTGATTAGTTAAGGAAACATAATGATGGTACGGTTACCATTTGAATCATCTGTGTCATACGGATAGTCATCTTCGTAGCATTCATCTTCTCCATCGTCCACTTGTAACCTTATGCAACAAGACCAACTCGTTAAGAACACAGTCTCACAGGTTTGCCTGTAAATCGCGAGACGAATCTTTTGAGTCTACTTGAGCTATAATTGGACACTTATTGCAAAAGATTCCTCGCTGCTACAGTGTCAAAATCCCAAAAATTTTGGGATCTAAACCCCCTTAGCTAATAAAGGACTACATCCTAAATGAACTATACTATGGTCTGCACTGCCAAACCTGGAGGCCTGGGTATAAATAAATAATGTGGTCGCCAGGTTTCTTTAGTAGCGGCATATTTGATTGCTGCAAGTGAGCAGGTTTGGTCCATTACAGAATATGGCTAGTCTCCAGGAGTTGCTATAGCATGGGCCTTGCAGTGTTAGATTGTGTATTAGGATTTCATGATGGAAGCGCTACTCCCTAATTACCCTGAGACTAGAAATTTGTGATAGTATTTGTTTTTAATTATCTATAAATTGCATAGTGTTATTTGCACTCTTATGCATCGTTTTGCTCATTGTCCCTGTTTAGGATATGGGTAGAAATGCTCGCTTTGCACAAATATATGTGCAAACATGCAAAAGTTTCGTCTACATTTAATGTTCCATGCATGTGCCATAAAATTGATGTGACGGAAGTTTTGGGATTTTGGAGAGGAACTAAACACCCCCCTAAATCTGCATATCTAGCTTCCTTGTGCTTGTGGCAAGGGAATGTTCCCAGAGTCCAATTCCCAACCAATGACCTTATTTGGGAATTTGGATGCAACACTGTTAGCATAGATTGGTTAACCTGGTCATTCCAACAACGTTATGTTGCAATCAGCCTCAAATGGATAAATCTGTGGGATGTGGAGCTAAAACCAAGTCATATATACTTGCAGATGTGTGACATATAAAAGGCAAACTAGAATGCAGAATTAGCTATGATGTAAGCACTTAAAAATCCATACTAAATCATTATTGTGGGAGCACTCCTGTCCTAGTCAATTAAATTATATACCAATCAGAGTATGGGAAACAACTTAGACTATGCGGAACAGAAAAATTACATTATAGAAAACACAATTTAACCTTGATGAAATAGAATAGGGAAATGTTTGGAAGTTAAAAATGGTTATTAGTGAATGATGTACTTAAAATCTGCATAGCAAATTACATGAACCCCAAGTCTCCTCCTATAGATAATCTTATGCCTGGTTTACACTTTACAGCCATTTCATCATATACACCAACATCAAATTCATTATGTCTTTAGTACTTGCAAAAATTTGAGAAGAAGGGAGTTGACTGCAGTCAGAAACTCAGAATAATATGGCGTGTACCTCATGCCTCTGTCTGGCTGCTGATCGTAGCTCCTCTGGTTTCTGGTTCGCACAAAGAGCGCCCACTTTAGGATTAACCAACTAAATTCATCTTTCCTCAGCTATAATACAAAAAAACACTATTTTGCTAATAGTAAATGTAAGTGCAAACAATGTTCCAGGAGAACAATAAAAAATAGTCTTGTGGGAACCTGTGAACATAAAAAATAATCCAGCAGACACTATCAGTTTTGGCTACTTTGTCTTGCTTGATTCTGTCATTCCACAAAAAATTACCCCTGTCTTTCAGCAGACAGGGGTAATTTGCATAGTGTAAGAGCCATCAGTACCAGTGACAAGTTAAATCATTTTCATGTGGGGCTCGGGTACCTTTAGCCCTGGCGAGCAGGAGGACGAGGGTGGTTCGGAGATGGAGAGGCTGGAAGAAATCGAACATGGCCTTCTTCGCCGGCCTCTCATTAATCTCTAGCCCTGGTAATACAGCAGGGGAAAAAAAAAATGATAAAACCCTCCTTCTATCGAGTTGAAATTGAGGGGAGGAAAGGGAGGGAGAAGGGAGCTCACAGAAAGCGTCCGGGCGGGTCTGCGACGGCTTGCGCTTCAACCCGCACGACGATGGCCTCCCCTTCGCACTCGCTTGCGCGCCGCCGCGCAGACGCCATGGCCGTCGGGTCGAGGCAGGGTCACCCACAAGAGAGGGAGTCCTCTTCCAACTCTGCCCGTGCTTTACGATTCGTGCAACGCCCATCCGACGGCAGGCGACAGGCGGAGGGAGACGACGGGCGGGGCCCACCATCCCCCATCGTTCCAATCCGTCTCCAGCGGCCTCCTTCCCTTGTTGTGGTTGGATTCGAGTCCCAACTCCTCGTTTCCACTATCAAATCAAAAACTCGTTCCCTCGCCTCACCAACACTTAGCCTCCTTGTTGGATTGGATTGGATCGGGTTCACTGCTACAAGCCCAAGCCACTGGTGAGCTGCCCCGCCGCCACAACCTCCTCCTCCTCCCTATGGCTTCCGCGCCCTCTTGTCTAATGCCATGTGTGAATTTTCTCTTCATAAAAAACTAGAAGAGCATTGTTTGGGTGGTGGGAGTAGGACTCGGAGGAGATTTCGATCAATCCAGGGCTTATCGATCTAAAGTGGCCGATGACAGATGAACGTGTTGCTGCTTTTTGCTTCATCAACTAGATTAAAAGGCTTGGTGTAGACTGGAGTGGGGTTGCGAAACTGTATGGTCAAATTGAGGCCCTGTTTAGATCCAGTGCAAATTGCAACTGTAATTAGTCACATCAACGTTACGGCACATGCATGGAGCATCAAATGTAGACGAAATGTTTGCATGTTTGTACAATGTACATCACGAGACGAATCTTTTAAGCCTACTTGGGCCATTATTGGACAAAAGTTGTCAAATACAAACGAACGTGCTACAGTGCAGAATTGCAACTGCAACTGGGATCTAAACGGGGCCTGAGTTATCCTGTTCCCCCTCAAACTCACAACGTGGTCTCTCTCTCTCTTTTTGAGAAATAATAATATAAGAAAATGAACTTACTAGCCTAAAGGGGAGGGAGGCTGCTATTACAAAAAAAAAACTTGCATGCTCAGTTTTATTTTTTTTTCACTAAAAGTTGGACAAGACAACGAATGTTCTCCGTGCGTGTGTTGGTGTGCTTGTTATTTGCTGCTTTGTGCCTAGGATTCTGAATTATTCATGTCAATGTATGCTGTGCTCCAGATGGTTTGGTTGCTTCACGGGCCGAAACAAAGGCCTTGCCCTGTCAGCGAGATGATGATTCTCATGGTGGCGAACATGACATACGGATACCATACCTTCCAGAGGTACGCTATGACATGCATTTTGCTAATTCTAGGCTTAGTGCAAGTAAAATGCCAGTGAACCATGTGTCACGATGAGCCCTCAACCCTCACTTTTTTTTTTACCACCTGTGCATAATTAACTTCCAGCAACAGATTTGTGTTTGCTCCTAAGTATAAAAATGTATAATAATGTCACAACCACCTTCTGTCCTCCAAATAAGCCTCATAAGTTCCATCAACAACATGCACTTTCCAATTTTCATTGCAGCATCTATAAGTTAATTAATTTCTTATAGTTTACAATCAAAAAGCAAATGGTTGCTTTCGAGTAACTCGTCTTTGTGGCGTCATTAGTTCCACTCTGTTGAAGTCTTAATAAGTGTGCCATGTTATTTGCACTAGACCATTACAGGGAATAAGATTGGAACTTAGACCTGTAGACCCTTCTAGTTGTAGGGTGGCATTCTTTTGTCTGACCCGCTCAATCGATTATCCCATAAATTCAGTTATTAAGGTTTATATCATGTTCCTTACACTAGTGCTGTCAAAGTTGATCAATATTAACACAATTAAATGGACCTCCTGTTTATATATGATGCACTATTGGTACCCTGTCCAGAAGTGCATATTCTTTTGGATAGCACACTTTTGTACAGTAAAGCATAATCCTGTCCTTCATATTAGGCACAATGCAAAGAAACCATGGGAAAATGCCTGATTTGGGCATCTAGTCATTTTTTTTTTAGATTTTGTAGTGTCTAATCAGGTCTGGCCGCTGGCAGTATTTGTAAGCTTGCATTTGCCTTTATTATAGTTGGGATTCTGAACTTCTCTTCCATGCTTTTGACTGTAGGACACCTGGCGTCATATACATTCCCTGATGCCAATGCAATATGCTGCCCAAGCTGCGTGTGTCTCTCATACTTTTCTACGATCCCGGAGAAGCTATCCCAACCTCACTTTCTGTGGCACAACATTTGGCATGAATAAAAGGGCTTATGGAAATGATGAAATTGCCAGATATTTTTGTAGCAAAGCAGACCACATCGTGAAAAATCACTCAGGCAATGGTGTCAAGAAACTTGAGATTGACATGAATAGATATTACACTGCCAACGATTCTTGTTGTCTCAACGGTTGGCTTCTGACTGCTGTTACACCAGGAATTGAAGAAATTTCACTTGCAGTGTCAATGAAGGAAACATACAGTTTCCCTTGCCTCACTTTTTGTCCAATGGGAGCGGCGATTCAATTCGTTGTCTCAAACTTGGCGGTTGCTCCTTCCGACCCACAGCTGAACTTCCTTGGTTTAAAGCTTGACAAAAGTGCAGCTTAATGCTGTCTCTATTACTGAGGACGAGTTAGGGTGCCTTCTATGCAATTCTTTTGCTTTGGAGCAGTTGGGAATCAGGTATTGTGATGAGATAATTTGCTTGAAGATCCCTTGCATTCTGCGGCGGCTCAGTTGCCTAGAGGTTTTTTGCTGTGGCGGTCTGCAAGTGATAGACAACAAAGCTCCAAATATGTCTAGATTCTTTTACGGCGGAGGTCGGGATCATATTCAACTGTCACTTGGAGAAGCATCATTGAATATAGAGTACATACGCTTGAGCTTCCCGGGTGCACTTCCATCCGGCATGCCAAACCTTAAAATTGCTAGTATACGTTCCAGGAGGGAGGTATACTCTTGAAATATTTTACTGGGCTAGTGATGTGCATATCATGAATCCTAGCTCAAGCAGTCGTACCTTGGATTATATATAACTAACCTAACATCTTTATACAGATGGTCAATAAGCCAATGCTGCACAGCAAGTTTCTCCACCTCGAGAAGCTATATATTGCTCTTACCGCAGGGAGCATTACTCCGGCGTATGATTATTTTTCTCTAGTTTCCTTTCTTGACGCTTGCCCCTCCTTGGAGACACTGGTCTTGGATGTAAGTTGCTGTTCATATTTCTGTGATTTTTATAGCTATCACAGAATGGAAACAGTACTACAATTATTTTTTTTTACATTCTCATCTTAGGTATCCCTCCAGAAAATGGAGTATGTCTCCGTATTCACAGATCCCTCAGATCTGAGGAAGATGCAAGGACAGCAGCAGCATCACAAGCTGAAGAGAGTGCAGATCCTAGGATTCACATCGGCAAAGAGTCTTGTTGAGCTTACTTGCCATTTTGTTGAGAGCGTAACATCACTCGAACACCTTACGCTGGAGGCCCAGCAGAGCTTTCCTAGGTGTGATGTGCGTGCTCACAATAGGCTGCGTTCGGTTGCGCTTATAAGCGCTTATTTTTCAGCACTTCAGCAGTATTTTTCTCTCACAAGATTTCAGCACTTCTACAGCACTTCAGCGCTTATCTACAGCACTTTAGCTTCACCGAACACAGCCATAGTCGCAAGTGCTCCCCACTGCCTATTGATGTTCTCAGGGAAGCTCAACGAGGACTCTTGGCTATCAGGACATACATTGAGCCTAAAGTTCCTTCCATGGTAAAGCTACATGTCGTTGAGCCTTGCCGCCGATGCCATGCTGCTGAACTTTAGATGCGTAATTCATCATCACTCAATGTTTTATTGTCTAGTCTTTGGAAGTGTCATTGTTTCTTTAGGCTGTCAGAAGTGTCCGTTTTTTAGGGCTAGTACTTGAGACTGCCTGCGCTGCGGTTAATTTCCAGTTAACCGTGTCGTTCAGGTCTTTGGATTGGGATGTACTATGTTGCCATAACTCAATAAACAGCAGGGAACTTCCTATTAATAACTGTTGCTACGTTCTTCTGAAAATGTTGAGAGATGCTGGGCACCGGTTTTGCTTGTGTCCAGTGAAGTATAAACTGTATTACCATTGGATACTTTCTCTGTCCCCTTTGTTGAGTCTGCTACAGGTGAGCCACCGCTGCAGCGGGAGGTGGTGCTGTGGCTCTGCTTGCTCATGCTCAAAGGAATAACCGAACAAGGGAGGAGCTTTGGGATGTATCTGGCATGTATAATTGGGCGTGTTTCTCATTCTGAATGATACAATGTAATGTAATTCGGATTGGACCGATTGGTTCTCACACAGTAATCGTTTGAAAAGGAGTTAACACAAAGTAAAGATTGCATTGTAAATTGATGCACCTTCTTGTCCTCGGTGTGGTTTACGCAGAATTGAGCTCCCGGATCGGTTTTAGCCTAAGGTTCCTTCCATAGTGAACCTGCATGTTTCCGGCCCTGCAACTGCCATGCTGTATTGCTGTTAAACTTCTACAATTTCAGATTTCAGAACAATGTCTATATCGTATAATTTTGTTATTATACTAAAAGTTCAATTATATAGTTCCTCTGTCCAAAAGAGAAAAAAAAACACAACTCATTTTTCAACGAGTCAAATTTTGTCATCTTTGAGTAGATTTGATTTCTCAAAAGTGAGATGCGCATCTTTTTCGACAGAGTTTTTCATACGGGCTGTAGTTTATAATATACGAAATAAAATAAAAATAAAAATATTAATTCGGCAATGTTCATTTTACTACTAGTGGTATGTAGCACTGATCGTGATTGTACTGCTGTTCGAGGAGGGGTTAGGCTAATGGGCCGTGGGCCTAGCCCATCAAACAGCAGCACAATTGGTATGTGAAGAAGGAGGCCTCGGGCCGTCCAACCCCAACGTCGAGCCGCAGCCATGGCGACCTCCACTGCTGCTGCCACTCCACTCGTCGTCTCCTTCTCCCGCAGCTGCCCCTATCCACACTGCCACCCCCGCAGCTTCCCCGGCAATCCGAAGCCCAACCTGCCCGCACCCCTCTCCCTCTCCCACTCCCCCCGCCTCGCCGCGCAGCCGCGGCGCAGGCGCGACGTCTCGGCGGCGGCGTACGGCGGCGACGGCGACATGGACGATGACTTCGGCGACTTCGACCCGGACGACGCGGACGGCGTGGGCGAGGACGACGACGTCGACAACGAGCAGGACTACGACGTCGACTACGACCGCCTCCTGGCCCCCGTCGTCAAGCAGCAGCCGCCGCTGTCGGGCCCTTTGTCGTCGGCGGCGCCAGGGGAGGAGGGCGACATCGCCATGGTCGCCGCCGACAGCTTCGTCTCCACGCGGGACTCCGCGTCCGACACCGTCGTCGACTACGCCGTGGACGAGGACGAGTTCCACAAGATTAGGCTGCTCCACTGCGACTTCCTCATCCGCAAGGTGCCCGACCCCGACCACGACGTCTTCGACTTCAGAGAGGTGGGTATCCCACTCCCCCTCATTCCTCCATCACCCATTACTATGCATTTCGTGAAGATTGCCGGCAGGCATTTCATCAACCTTGTCCATAACGTTGTTTCTGCTCAGTGTGACGTTTTGAGTATCCAAACCCAAATTGACAAAATCAGAGATACTGAGTCCTTTGAGTCAAAAAATTCTGACATTTCTGTGCAACAGATGTATGTCACGCCGCCGGACACTGACATCTACTCCATTCCGAGGGTCCTTGCCCCGATGCCGCAGAAGGTGGGAACATGTGTTTCAGCTATTTCGTATGTCAGTTCAGATGAATGTGAATGTGTGTGCCCTGAGGTGTGATTCTTGTTTCTCCTGTTGGGATTAGTATGTAAGGTGCACCAAGAAAAACTTTGGCCGTTACCACGTGAGCGAGCCACCGGTTGAGCACTTGCGTGATCCCCTGTACAAGACAGAGAGGGAGATCATGAAGGTACGCTGAGACTTTTTTTTTTTGCTCTCTTTAGTCTTCTTTTCCCTGCCACCCCTGTTATGCTCCTTTCTGCCAAATGCCAAGGTGGACTCTGTTTTGCAAGTTACTATCCGTATTTTGCACTTATGTGTAAGCTACTACTCATGTGAAGCTGATTTCGTGAAGCATCTTTTTACATTGTTCAAATGCTGTAGATCCTAAAACTGGAATATTTGAACAGTGAATTACTAGGTTTCAGCTTTTACTTCGACAAAAGGAAATAGCCTGATTTTGCATGTTAATAAGGAAGAAAGTACAAAAGCTGATATATTACGGCAAAATGTACTATCAAGGTGCTATGAGAGATTAGCACCCTGTTAAATTAGAGAAACATGACATATTACAGGCTAACTTAGGGGATAGCACTATAGCAGCATTATATTGGGTGACCCAGCTTGCACAAAATTGAGAATTTACTTCTAACAGTTGTAGCAATCCCAGATTTTTTGTATCTTTGTTTCTGAAAGACCCTAGATCTCGTGTCTTCTTTATTCCAGAATGTCCCAGTCAGCTGAACAGACGTCCACCTATGTTTCTATATTATCCTGCTTTTCTTACCCTTTATCAGTGAGCTTCTGTTAGGTCAGTTTTAACTCGATACTACCCTGGAATGTGAAGTGTGACTGCTAATGCATAATGCTGAGAATTTTTTCTGCTCTCTTTAGTTTTTTTTCCCCTGCCACCACTGTTATGCTTCTTTATGTCAAATGCCAAGCTCGATTTGCTGGATGTTCTTTGCAAGTTACTTTCTGTATAGAATTTATGTGTAAGCAGCTGCTCATGTTAGGTTGATTTAGCGAACCATCTTATAAAGCATCCTGCAGAGTTTTAATTTCCAAATGTAGCAGTTTATTTTTGGAAATTTTGGATTGTTTGTTGTCCTAGAGGGCCAAATACTGTAGACATAGGTCAGGAATAGTTGAACAGTGATGTTTCTGCTTTTACTCTGACAAAAGTCAATGGTGTGCCTTTTTGTGTTAATTAGGAAGAAGGTACAAAAGCTGACCTCTTACAACAAATTTACTATCAAGGTGTTACGAGAGATTAGCGCCTGTTGAAGCAGACAAATAAGACATACCCATACTATAGGTTAGGGGATAGCAGCATTAGATTGGATGGCCTAGCTCACTCCATAGCGAGTATTTACTTCTAAGAGTAGTAGCAATCCCAGATTTGATATATCTTTGTTTTTGAAGACCCTAGATCTCGTTTATTGCGGATTGTCCTAGTCAGCTGAACTATAGATGTCCATGGTCCACCTATGTTTTTGTATATCCTGCTTTGCTTACCCTTGCCACTGAGTTCTGGTAAGTCAGTTTAACTCGGTTCTACCTTGGAATGTGAAGCCTGACTGCTAATGCATAACATGTTAAAGCTTTATTCTTATATTGTTTATGTGCATTATAGTTTTGCACTGGTATGGCTTATGATTTTTCGTATTTAGATTATATGTTTTGTTTTGTTTTGTTTCATATTACAGGTATTCTTAACCAAACACTACAGAAACAGACGTTCTGATTACCCAGATTTTTTCCTTGATTTTGAGGAGATTTATGTTATTGGCTCGAAAACAAGGTCAATCACAAGAGCTAAAGTTGTGGTAAGATATTAAAAATCTAGTTCGTTTAAGTTATTCAAACAGTACTTGTTTTCTTATACACTTCAGTTCCATGAATTGTGCCATCAAGAATTTTGGAGTACTCCATTGGTTTAATGATCCTTTAAGACAATTCTACATTTCAGCAAGTACAAAAAGAGAAGAGAAAATGCCTACTTTTGTGTTCTTAGATCATTGATATCCACCCATGTGTGACAGGTTAGTGTTCCTGAAGGAAAGAAGAGAGACAGGCGAAATGACCTGCTACTAATACGTGATGGAGGGGAGTCTTTCAGAATTATCGACAAGGTATCTGCTTGCTCCTGTTCCTTTGAATTGAGCTCCAGTAGTAATTTTGACTAATGAAATGATCACGGTACCAGACTAAAAGGGACGACGCAGCCACTGTCATCCAAAGAGAGGAGTGGGCAAAGTCAAGACAAGACGTGAAGAAGCATTTCAGGAAACTTAGAGACTTTGACTACTCGAATTGGTTCTAGAAAATGATATGCTTGCCGTATTTGCTGTTGATTCGATTGGAGCTAGTGACTGGTTTGATCAACTGAGAGATACAGTTCTGAAATTGGATAGGTTGTGAGCAACACTAGTTATAGCAAGTAGAATATAGCATGCCATCAAGGGCGTGTAAGCTAAAAAATTGCGAATGTGTTGAATGCGCTACTCCTACGGTTTTTTTTTTAAAAAGAAATGAATGCACTACCTGCTGAGTAGCGAACAAATATGTGGCGCTTCTGAGCTTGTTTCCAGAATTGTGGACTTGCAGTCTTTTTTCGCAGTTGATGACAGGGACGTGTTTTTGGAGCTTGCCAAATCTTGCTGCAAAACAAAATGTGAAAGAGAAGCCTGACTGCTAATGCATAACATGTTAAAGCTTTATTCTTATATTGTTTATGTGCATTATAGTTTGACACTGGTATGGCTTATGATTTTTCGTATTTAGAATATATGTTTTGTTTTGCTTCATATTACAGGTATTCTTAACCAAACACTACAGAAACAGGCGTTTTGATGACCCAGATTTTTTCCTTGATTTTGAAGAGATTTATGTTATTGACTCGAAAACAAGGTCAATCACAAGAGCTAAAGTCGTGGTAAGATATTAAAAATCTAGTTCGTTTAAGCTATTCAAACAGTACTTATTTTTTGAAACACTTCAGTTCCATGAATTGTGCCATCAAGAATTTTGGAGTACTCCATTGGTTTAATGATCCTTTAAGAAAATTCTACATTTCAGCAAGTACAAAAAGAGAAAAGAAAATGCCTACTTTTGTGTTCTTAGATCATTGATATCCACCCATGTGTGACAGGTTAGTGTTCCTGAAGGAAAGAAGAGAGACAGGCGAAATGACCTGCTACTAATACGTGATGGAGGGGAGTCTTTCAGAATTATCGACAAGGTATGTGCTTGCTCCTGTTCCGTTGAATTGAGCTCTAGTAGTAATTTTGACTAATGAAATGATCATGGTATCAGACTAAAAGAGACGACGCAACCACTGTCATCCAAAGAGAGGTGTGGGCAAAGTCAAGACAAGACGTGGAGAAACATTTCAGGAAGCTTAGAAACTTTGACTACTCGAATTGGTTCTAGAAAATGATATGCTTTCCGTATTTGCTGTTGATTCTATTAGAGCTAGTGACTGGTTTGATCAACTGAGAGATACAGTTTTGAAATTAGATAGGTTGTGAGCAACACTAGTTATAGCAAGTAGAATATAGTATGCCATCTAGGGCGTGTAAGCTAAAAAATTGTGAATGTGTTGAATGCGCTACGTTTTTTTTAAAGAAATGAATGCACTACCTGTTGAGTAGCGAACGAATATGTGGCGCTTCTTGGTGTTCCAGTTTTTGGCTCTAGGCTAAGGATCAAAGACTGGTTACCTTCGATTGAGAAAATCATGAAAAGATTAGATGACTGGCAAGGCAGTGTCTTGTCCATTGGTGGCAGGACTATTCTACTCAACTCCTGTTTGAGTAACTTGTCTGTATATGCCATGTCCATGTATCTGCCGCCTAAAACCATCATTGAGAAGATTGAAAAAGTGAGAAGAAGATTTTTTTTTGGCAGGGTGGAGGGACTAAGAGAAAGTACCATCTAGTTAAATGGAGGAAAATAGCAAAGCCTAAAAAAAGGAGGAATTGGAGTCATGGATCTAAAGAAAATGAATAAAAATCTTTTTTCCAAGTGGTGGTGGAAATTGGAGTATGAAGTGGGAATCTGGCAGGATATTGTCAGGAAAAAAATACATGAATAAATCTTGGATTTATCAGCTTAACTAAAAACACTATTATTCCCCTGTGTGGAATGATCTGATCAAGATAAAGCATACTTATCTCAAAGGAAGGAATATGATTTTGGGTAATGGCAAAAAACATAGACTTTTGGCATGATACTTGGTGTGGAGTGATACCCCTGAAAACTAAATTCCCTGAACTGTTTGATATATGTTTTGAGCAAAAGTGTACAGTCTTCACAATATGTAATCGTAGATGGAATCTTAAGTTTAGACGTTGGCTGTCTGAAAATTTACAGGATCAATTAAGAGTTACATAGTATGTTATACGGCTATAAAGTTAACAATCAATCAGATCGGGTGACTTGGAAATGGAAGAAATCTAGAATTTTCACAGTCAAATCAGTGTATAAACATCTATTCAAAGACTATGAGGATGAGGAGATAAAACATTTGTGGAAAGCTAAAGTCCCTCTCAAAGTCAAGATATTCATGTAGTTAGTTTTGCAAAATGCTATACTTACTAAGGATAATCTCCTGAGAAGGAAGTGGACTGGAAGTCCTTCATGTGCCTTTTGCCAAGAGAGGGAGGGCCTGTTTGGGATGGCTCTAACTCCGGGTAGAGCAGTTCTACACCAGAACTCTAGGAGGAACTGACTCTGGAGCTGTATTTGTCTAGAGCGTGTAAACGATGGCAATTACAGATAATTTCTTCAAAACTCCTTGTCTAGGTCTATTTTGAAGTTTCTTGGAGTTCGGAAAGATGTGCTCCAGAAAAATAAACTAGAGCTCCAAGAACTCCATGGAGTTAGACTGCTTCAGAGTTAGGGTGTTTGGCTATCTGGAGTCAACTCTAGCCTGGAGTTGGGCTCTGGAGCCACGCCAAACACGCCCTAATAAGCACATCTTTTTTGACTGTTTGGTAATCAAGTATGTGTGGAGCATTTTGGCATATGTTTTTGGTGTGTCTATCAGACCGAGTTCTTTTGCCCAGTACTGGATTTGGATCTCGAGGTGTATTCCAGGAGGAAAACACATTTATTTCGTGGGTCTAGCCATAGTTTGCTAGACTGTTTGGATGATGAGAAACACCATTTGTTTTGATGATAAAAGGATTAAATCTCCTACTGAGAGTGTGTGCTCAATCTGTGCTATGTTATCTTATTGGGCAGGTTTGCAGGATGGAGTAGGGGCTGATCAGCTGGAACAGGGGGCGGACGCTCTCAAGAAAACAGCGCTGCCCGTTCACAAGACTACTGAGAGAGGAGAAAGTGATCTCAGGCTGGCAATAGTGTAGGAGCTAAGGAGCTGCTAGATTGGTAGAAGTTGCTTATGTGGTTTTCTGCCCAGCCTGCGTGCTGTGGATTGAACTGGTACTTGGCGTATTGGCGCGTTTCATTACTGATCCTTGCGTAGATAGTTTTCTGGGCGTTGTCGTTCAGAATGAATCCTTTGGCATGTTTTGAGGCAGTTGGGTGGTACTGAACTTTCTGAATATTGTAATTTCGTTGCTTCCGAGTAATGAAATTTGGTTATTACCGTTGTGGAAAAAATTCTGCTCATAAAATAAATATTTATTAAATTGATTAATAAAGTGGCTGCGTCAGGATTCGTGTTAATTTTTAAAGAGGAAGCACCGGAGCAGTAATAAAGTCTTTACCTAAAAAGAAAATCTCATGTATTATACTTTTATTACTCCCATATATTTGCTAGAATAATATATCTGACATCTCATTTATGGAGGCCACAAGCTTATGATGCAGGAGTAACATGCTCAAATCTGAGTCGAATCGTTGAAGAATTCGAGTCAACTCAACTAGACATTGTTTAGGAATCTCCAATTTTGTACTCAGATATTGGAATCTTCAATTTTGTATTTCATATATAAATATTCGTTCCGCCCAAGCCAATCTGTCGTCAGGGAAAACTTACACCTTGTTCGCATGATGACCGTACAACGTTTATTTTCAGTCACAGAACATTCTCTCACAACAAATCAGCATCAGACAGAGTCAGCGTTTATTTTCAGCCCAAACTCCGCTTTATTTTTCAAAGAAAGGAAGAATAACTCCGCATCACGCGTATGCCGTGCACAGTAGAGTATAATCTTGAATTCGAGTCGTCAAGTAAACGATTGTTTAGGAATTTTCAATTTCGCACTCAAATATAAATATACAATCATTCATGGCTAAACCAATCTGTCATCCGTGGAAAACTTAAACCCCGGATCACGCGTATGTCGTGCACAATACAGTAATCGCATATTACATGTATATATATGGTTATCCCTCCCATCTGTGCAGCTGCATCGCCGCACAAAGTTGTCACTTTGTTCTTCCTACATAGCTTCATTTGCAGGTCAGTCGATCCAATCCGATCCTAGTTCATACATCTTGAAATTAAAGGTGTTCAAGATTTTTTTTATTACGCTTTCGTATTTTTTGCGCGATTTAACATGCATGTAATCCTTAATTATCGTAATGTGGTCCTCTTTCTCTCTTTATATATATGGCCTGCTCTCTCATGTGCGCGAGAACTTGGCTTCATATGTCTTCTGGCGATTTTGGTTATGTTTTTGTCCGCACATAAGCTATAATATTCCATATGAGTCGCTTTGACTTTTTTTTACATGGATTTTGTTATGTATTTAGATATACTATAAAAAAAATCAAAACGACTTATAATTGGGAACGAACGGAGAATGTTTCTATTTATTAATTATAACAGTTTCCGTTGGAACTTACAATGCTTAAATATTCATTTGTTTCGTTATTTATTAGGAAAAAGCATCGATAGACAACCAGTAGAGCAACTCCAAGAGTTTTTCAAATACTCTCCCAATCTTTTGATTTTTAAGAAGATTGATGAAAAAATACATCTTCAATGATTCCTAATAAGCGCTGATACACTTAAGCGAACATAGCCTAACTCGCCCTGTGCCGCCGCCGCCGCGCCGTCTGGTTCAGGGGCATGGCAGTGAGCGACCGGGCCAGCGTCGTCTGCGCGGCAGCGAACTGATCCGCCGCTCCAGCTGCGACCGACGATGCGCGTCGGCGTCGCGGCCCCTAGCTGCTTGCGACGCGAGGAAGTAGGTTCGAGCGAGCTTGAGCAGCCCGTCGGAGCGGAACGTGCTGGTGCTGTCCGTCAATTAGACAACATAAATACTCAAGAACTTCCCAATTTATACATAGAAACATGTAGAAATTTACCTGCCTCTAGCTAGTTCGTGAAACCTTTTATACTGGTTTATTTGTCCCTTTGTTGCAGATAAATAGAGATGCAGTCGACGGCTGGAACTTCAGCACCAGGAGCCACAAAGTCTGATGAGGTACAAGAGGAAACAAAATATAATACCCATTTCATTCCAAAATTTAAATCGTTCTGTGTTTTCTAACATAGCTTTTTGCTACGTAACTAGATAAACATAATTTATAGATAAAGGTAAAACCTATGTAGTACCAAAAGAGTCAGAATGCCTTATAATTTAAAATGAGAAGAAGGGAGAGCAGTTAATACCACCCTCTTCTATCTGGGATATATATTGCATTAGCTTACATTATAAATCAAACTTCCCTAATATTAGCAAAATTTATTGAAGGATGCAACAATATCGACATCAAGTTATTTTTTGTGAAGACACAAAATCAAGTTAGTTAAATTAGATTTCCATTAAATATGTATCGACAATGCATTTATTTGACATTGATATATTTTCTAAAATCTTGGTCAAATATGTTTGACTTAGGCTAGGCTAAAGGGAACTGTAATTAGAATGGATGGATGGAGTACCTGTTAGTAGAGTGATAATTAAGAATGTACCTTAGGAATTTTTCCTTTTGCCAAAGTTATGGAAGAGCAGTTTTATTTCCTGATCTGAACCTTTGACCAAAAATTGGTAAGACCAAAACATTTTGATGAAAAAACTGGGAAGAAGAAGTTCAGATAAAAAAACAATTCATCAAATATATCTACAGAAATAATTTTACATTTTTATGGAAAATCTGCTTCTTCTAAAATTGGGAAAAAAAATGCTACTAAAAATGGTGTAAGTGTTAAACAAAACAGAAAAAATGCTAGAACAAAAGTCCTTTTTGTCAACAGTGCCACAAACTTCTTCAATATAAGAAAAGGATATAAAAGGCTTATTCTAAAATTTGACTTGAAAATTCCTCTTAAGAATTCTAAATAGAAATTTACTTGAGATAAAAAGGAACCTATTCTAGTGAGGAGCGCGATGTGACATCAAACTCTCTTTATATATTCCTTTCTCTCTTGAACTCTTATATATCTTTCTCTTTCCTTTTCTTTTGATCAGAATTTGGAGGGGCTGAAGCCCCTACAACTTTATTAAAAATAAAAAGCCAGCCCACTTCCATACTTTTGGTTACAAACTGCTCCCCGTAGGTCCAAAATGTATGTTTCAATTAGTTTTGTCCAAATTCAAACTTCCTTTAGGTTTGATTAATTTTACAAGATAAATGTGTCAGCATATCTACGATGTCAAATTACTTTTACAGCTATATGAATTTTGTTTTGATAGTGCATTTATTTCAGAATTGGAACATCTGCGTTCGTGGAGGCTTTTCTAATCCTTTTCTATGTCTTGTCCACTGACTCTAGCTTCTTCCTTGTCTGAAACATAATTGCAGGCAGTGGGGTGTAACTTTGGATACCACAAGCTACTTGATATTACAAAGGATTTCTCTGATAAAATCGGCGAGGGTGGTTATGCAGATGTTTACAAGGTTTATATAATACAGCATCCCGCATGTGCATGCATGTCCGATATTGATGTATTCTCTCCATTTCAAATTATAATATGTTTGACCTTTATACCATAAGTTTGATCACGCGTCTTATTCAAAAATTTATGCAAACTATCACTTCTTTTATTGTAACTTGTTTTATTAATAAATGCTCTTCAAGAATGATTTAAATTTGACTATCTTTGCACAAATTTTATAAATAAGACGACTGATCAAATTTGGGACAAAAAAGTCAAACCTCTTATAATTTGAAACGGATAGAGTATTAAGGGCCTGTTTAGTTCCCACAGCAAAATTTTTACATCCATCACTTCCAATGTTTAGACATATGTAAGAAGTATTAAATATAGACGGAAAAAATAACTAATTACACAGATTGTGTGTAAATTACGAGACGTATCTTTTAAGCCTAATTAATCCATGATTTGACAATGTTGTGCTACAGTAAACATTTGCTAATGATGGTTTAATTAGACTTAATAAATTCGTCTTATGGTTTAGAAACGAGCTATGTAATTAGTTTTTTTATTGCTATCCGAAAAATCCTTCCGATATCCCATGAAACATCCGATGTGACACGCAAAATTTTTACACCCTGGATCTAAACACACCCTAATTATGCATAGTATACCTCGACAGGGAGAGCTGTCTAATGGGGAAAAGATTGCTGTCAAGATGCTGAATGCAAATAATCCCAAGCAAATCGATGGTGAGCAGTTTAAAAAGGAGCTTCAAACGATTAATAAAAAGAGTGTTCAACATGACAATATTGTGCGGTTTGTTGGCTATTGCGACGAAACAACACCTGAATGTTGTGAAGGACAAGATGCTGAAAGAATAAGAAGAGCCCTCTGCTTCGAGTATATGCCGAATGGAAGCCTGAAGGATCACTTTGAAGGTGTGATATTTTAACTTGCTTGATATTAATCTACTACTAATACTGGGCAATTATGTAAATTCGTATGCAATTATCCAAAATTTTTTTGCATCTTGATACAACCCCTGTTTTGCTTATGCCTACAGATGAATCACTTGATTGGCACTCACGCTACGAAATAATTAAGGGGATTTGTGCGGGTTTGAACCACCTTCATAGCAAAAACATTGTTCACCGGGACTTAACACTTGGTAACATACTTCTGGATGGTTCCATGAAGCCAAAACTTGCAGATTTTGGTCTGTCAAGATCCTTGAATGCACAAGAAACCTCACAGATCACGAGAGAACCTGCAGGAACGCTGTAAGTTGTTGAGAAATCCTCTTATTTGCAAGTAACTCTCTTTCCATCCTATTAGAGAGGTACTGTCGCTACCAAAATAGTGGGCTTCTCTTAGTGCTTTTAATTAGTAGTAAAACACTATCACTGGCTATAGCACATGAAAATCTCACTAGAAGAAATTTAGTAAGAAAAGTTTATACTAAATTTTGAATATTAAAATATTAGAAGAAGTTCACCTCATTGGGAGAAGTCTATTCTGGCTGTGCGTCCCTTTGATGTACACCCAAAGGTTCGCATCTTCTCATCATATACTAGCAAGTAGGAGTAAGAAGTACCTAATTTTGATCCCTCTAGTATAAATAAATGTTGGTACATCTTGGTTTAATAATTAGATTTGAAATCAGGGAGTTGCTATATTTTAGCTGCTTGAATGACAATTTACATTTTTTGTGTAATAATCAAATAGTAATGACAAAATTACATTTTACCTAATTATAAACAATAACAAAAAATAACTAGGCACCTAAAAAGGATTCTCTAAACTACAAAAAAAAAGGAGAATGAAATAAAGCTTTGACACAGTCTTCGATGCTACAATCATGCAGTGGATACATGCCACCCGAATTCTTTGGTAATGGGCGATACTCAAAAGAGTCTGATATGTACAGCCTCGGTACCGTAATAGAAAAAATACTAACAGGACCTGCCAAAGGCAACGACGACGATCCATCACTTTCACTTTCCCTTGAAAAAGTAAGGAAATTATTTGTTCGTCCTATACAGTGAACTTGCATGCATACATGCATGGTCCTCCTTGCCGTCGTGCATGCATTTGTATTTGTACTCTATTTAATCTCTCTCTCTCTCTCTCTCTCTCTCTCTCTCTCTCTCTCTCTCTCTCTCTCTCTCTCTAGATCTCTCTCTCTCTCTCTCTGTGCGCGCGCCTTTTTTTTTTTAATTCGTGGCTCAACTTATTTGAAGGCAATTGAATACTGGGAGCAAAGGCTGGGGGCAGCATATGTCCAAAAAGTAAAAGAATTATGGGGTGATGATCTCTGTCTCTGCGTGCGTGTGTTTAAGACGATTGAATACTGGAAGCAAAAGCTGAAGGATCAGGTAGCAGATGTCGAAAGAGTGAAGGCTTGCATGGCATTAGTGCGAATATGTCGCCGGAATAATAGAAAGAGTAGGCCTACGATACAGTGGGTTATCGATACGCTGCATTATACAGATATTTCACTTGGTGGCCCGCAGGTAATATATAGTATTGCATCATGTCGCGCCCATTTATTTTCACTACAAAAGAAGAAGTACCTTCTGCCGGCGGATGTGCTTTATACTGCTATATCTTTTCTGCAGAAGTGGTCTGAGTTGTCGAAGGAGGAGGACAAGAGTTACATCAGGCAGGTGACGGGCAAGGTGATCGGTTGGCTGAGAAGGTTTACTCCGAGCAAGAATCAGATGTCAGAGATTTATGAAATTTAAACTGTTGTAATCAATTTAGTTTGTACGCTGTTGCTTTGTAGTCGCTGGCAACCCCAGCTGTGTACCGGACTATTGCTTTCTGAAAAGCAGAGTTTTTTCCTCCTTTTTTTAAAAAAGAAGTACCTTCTTCACATCACATGCAAGACTAGCTAATTTCCTTTTTTTTTTTTTGAATAATTTGCTCCATCCCAGCAATGCTCCCACTCTGGCGGTGGTGCTAAGCCTAGAAAAGGTGAGACGATGGAGGAAGGAGAAGGAGGAGACTTCTTTGACATCAACACTGACGTGGCGCCGCCACACCGTCTAGTGGCATGGCTCTATCATCGATTCACTCAAGTTTTCCTACACCGACTGTAACGGGGTTGAATGCCATGAAGTCCAATGCGGTCCAGAGATGCCTATGACAGGTCTGTTCGGCTGGCTGGTTGAATTGTTGTGAGAAAAAAACACTGCTGAATGGCTGGCTGATAAGTTCAAGCGAACAGAGCCAAAGGTAAGTATTGCAAATCTCAACGTTCCATGTAGCAAAATTTTCAGGGCCATATATATAGCTTCTTCACGCGCGTGCTTCTAATAACATCATGACGTGCGCCTACAACGACATGCATGGCTGCTAGATTATGGTTTGTCATAGGAGGATTCCAGCTGATATACAATTCTAACCGGTACACAACGTCGAGCTAATGAGTCCATTTCTTCTTTTCACCATGAGCAACAGAAACATTCACCAGTGAGCTCTGACCTCTCTCATTGTCAAAATTATATTCAGCTCACGCGCTAGCTTCCCCTGCATCAGCAACGGCACGTGTCATCTCACAGTTTCCCGTCACCATTACTCATCCTCTTCTGCCTCTACTTCTTCCTGTGCATACTCCGAGTCAGAACCTTCTTCCTCTCCAAAAGGATCCTCATCATTGCTGCCATCATCCTCATCCTCAGTCAATTCATCAGGATAATAGAAAAGTGGATTGTCTTCGGCTGCATATTCAATCAATATGGAAAGAGTTTCAGATACTCCAAGTAACTATGGATCTCACTGATTAGTTAAGGAAACATAATGATGGTACGGTTACCATTTGAATCATCTGTGTCATACGGATAGTCATCTTCGTAGCATTCATCTTCTCCATCGTCCACTTGTAACCTTATGCAACAAGACCAACTCGTTAAGAACACAGTCTCACAGGTTTGCCTGTAAATCGCGAGACGAATCTTTTGAGTCTACTTGAGCTATAATTGGACACTTATTGCAAAAGATTCCTCGCTGCTACAGTGTCAAAATCCCAAAAATTTTGGGATCTAAACCCCCTTAGCTAATAAAGGACTACATCCTAAATGAACTATACTATGGTCTGCACTGCCAAACCTGGAGGCCTGGGTATAAATAAATAATGTGGTCGCCAGGTTCTTTAGTAGCGGCATATTTGATTGCTGCAAGTGAGCAGGTTTGGTCCATTACAGAATATGGCTAGTCTCCAGGAGTTGCTATAGCATGGGCCTTGCAGTGTTAGATTGTGTATTAGGATTTCATGATGGAAGCGCTACTCCCTAATTACCCTGAGACTAGAAATTTGTGATAGTATTTGTTTTTAATTATCTATAAATTGCATAGTGTTATTTGCACTCTTATGCATCGTTTTGCTCATTGTCCCTGTTTAGGATATGGGTAGAAATGCTCGCTTTGCACAAATATATGTGCAAACATGCAAAAGTTTCGTCTACATTTAATGTTCCATGCATGTGCCATAAAATTGATGTGACGGAAGTTTTGGGATTTTGGAGAGGAACTAAACACCCCCTAAATCTGCATATCTAGCTTCCTTGTGCTTGTGGCAAGGGAATGTTCCCAGAGTCCAATTCCCAACCAATGACCTTATTTGGGAATTTGGATGCAACACTGTTAGCATAGATTGGTTAACCTGGTCATTCCAACAACGTTATGTTGCAATCAGCCTCAAATGGATAAATCTGTGGGATGTGGAGCTAAAACCAAGTCATATATACTTGCAGATGTGTGACATATAAAAGGCAAACTAGAATGCAGAATTAGCTATGATGTAAGCACTTAAAAATCCATACTAAATCATTATTGTGGGAGCACTCCTGTCCTAGTCAATTAAATTATATACCAATCAGAGTATGGGAAACAAACTTAGACTATGCGGAACAGAAAAATTACATTATAGAAAACACAATTTAACCTTGATGAAATAGAATAGGGAAATGTTTTGGAAGTTAAAAATGGTTATTAGTGAATGATGTACTTAAAATCTGCATAGCAAATTACATGAACCCCAAGTCTCCTCCTATAGATAATCTTATGCCTGGTTTACACTTTACAGCCATTTCATCATATACACCAACATCAAATTCATTATGTCTTTAGTACTTGCAAAAATTTGAGAAGAAGGGAGTTGACTGCAGTCAGAAACTCAGAATAATATGGCGTGTACCTCATGCCTCTGTCTGGCTGCTGATCGTAGCTCCTCTGGTTTCTGTTCGCACAAAGAGCGCCCACTTTAGGATTTAACCAACTAAATTCATTTTCCTCAGCTATAATACAAAAAAACACTATTTTGCTAATAGTAAATGTAAGTGCAAACAATGTTCCAGGAGAAAAATAAAAAATAGTCCTTGTGGGAACCTGTGAACATAAAAAATAATCCAGCAGACACTATCAGTTTTGCTTACTTTGTCTTGCTTGATTCTGTCATTCCACAAAAAATTACCCCTGTCTTTCAGCAGACAGGGGTAATTTGCATAGTGTAAGAGCCATCAGTACCAGTGACAAGTTAAATCATTTTCATGGGGGGCTCGGGTACCTTTAGCCCTGGCGGCAGAGGAGGACGAGGGTGGTTCGGAGATGGAGAGGCTGGAGAAATCGAACATGGCCTTCTTCGCCGGCCTCTCATTAATCTCTAGCCCTGGTAATACAGCAGGGGAAAAAAAATGATAAAACCCTCCTTCTATCGAGTTGAAATTGAGGGGGAGGAAAGGGAGGGGAGAAGGGGAGCTCACAGAAAGCGTCCGGGCGGGTCTGCGACGGCTTGCGCTTCACCCGCACGACGATGGGCCTCCCCTTCGCCTCGCTTGCCGCCGCCGCAGACGCCATGGCCGTCGGTCGAGGCAGGGTCACCCACAAGAGAGGGAGTCCTCTTCCAACTCTGCCCGTGCTTTACGATTCGTGCACGCCGCATCCGACGGCAGGCGACAGGCGGAGGGAGACGACGGGGCGGGGCCCACCATCCCCCATCGTTCCAATCCGTCTCCAGCGCCTCCTTCCCTTGTTGTGGTTGGATTCGAGTCCCAACTCCTCGTTTCCACTATCAAATCAAAAACTCCTCGTTCCCTCGCCTCACCAACACTTGCCTCCTTGTTGGATTGGATTGGATCGGGTTCACTGCTACAAGCCCAAGCCACTGGTGAGCTGCCCCGCCGCCACAACCTCCTCCTCCTCCCTATGGCTTCCGCGACCTCTTGTCTAACGCCATGTGTGAATTTTCTCTTCATAAAAAACTAGAAGAGCATTGTTTGGGTGGTGGGAGTAGGACTCGGAGGAGATTTCAATCAATCCAGGGCTTATCGATCTAAAGTGGCCGATGACAGATGAACGTGTTGCTGCTTTTTGCTTCATCAACTAGATTAAAAGGCTTGGTGTAGACTGGAGTGGGGTTGCGAAACTGTATGGTCAAATTGAGGCCCTGTTTAGATCCAGTGCAAATTGCAAGTGTAATTAGTCACATCAACGTTACGGCACATGCATGGAACATCAAATGTAGACGAAATGTTTGTATGTTTGTACTTTTTGCATGTACATCACGAGACGAATCTTTTAAGCCTACTTGGGCATGATTGGACAAAAGTTGTCAAATACAAACGAACGTGCTACAGTACAGAATTGCAACTGCAACTGGAATCTAAACGGAGCCTGAGTTATCCTGTTCCCCCTCAAACTCACAACGTGGTCTCTCTCTCTCTTTTTGAGAAATAATAATATAAGAAAAATGAACTTACTAGCCTAAAGGGGAGGGAGGCTGCTATTACAAAAAAAAACTTGCATGCTCATTTTTTTTTTTCACTAAAAGTTGGACAAGACAACGAATGTTCTCCGTGCGTGTGTTGGTGTGCTTGTTATTTGCTGCTTTGTGCCTAAGATTCTGAATTATTCATGTCAATGTATGCTGTGCTCCAGATGGTTTGGTTGCTTCACGGGCCGAAACAAAGGCCTTGCCCTGTCAGCGAGATGATGATTCTCATGGTGGCGAACATGACATACGGATACCATACCTTCCAGAGGTACGCTATGACATGCATTTTGCTAATTCTAGGCTTAGTGCAAGTAAAATGCCAGTGAACCATGTGTCACGATGAGCCCTCAACCCTCACTTTTTTTTTTTTACCACCTGTGCATAATTAACTTCCAGCAACAGATTTGTGTTTGCTCCTAAGTATAAAAATGTATAATAATGTCACAACCACCTTCTGTCCTCCAAATAAGCCTCATAAGTTCCATCAACAACATGCACTTTCCAATTTCCATTGCAGCATCTATAAGTTAATTAATTTCTTATAGTTTACAATCGAAAAGCAAATGGTTGCTTTCGAATAACTCGTCTTTGTGGCGTCATTAGTTCCACTCTGTTGAAGTCTTAATAAGTGTGCCATGTTATTTGCACTAGACCATTACAGGGAATAAGATTGGAACTTAGACCTGTAGACCCTTCTAGTTGTAGGGTGGCATTCTTTTGTCTGACCCGCTCAATCGATTATCCCATAAATTCAGTTATTAAGGTTTATATCATGTTCCTTACACTAGTGCTGTCAAAGTTGATCAATATTACACAACTAAATGGACCTCCTGTTTATATATGATGCACTATTGGTACCCTGTCCAGAAGTGCATATTCTTTTGGATAGCACACTTTTGTAGAGTAAAGCATAATCCTGTCCTTCATATTAGGCACAAATGCAAAGAAACCATGGGAAAATGCCTGATTTGGGCATCTAGTCATTTTTTTTTTAGATTTTGTAGTGTCTAATCAGGTCTGGCCGCTGGCAGTATTTTGTAAGCTTGCATTTGCCTTTATTATAGTTGGGATTCTGAACTTCTCTTCCATGCTTTTGACTGTAGGACATCTGGCGTCATATACATTCCCTGATGCCGAATGCAATATGCTGCCCAAGCTGCGTGTGTCTCTCATACTTTTCTACGATCCTGGAGAAGCTATCCCAACCTCACTTTCTGTGGCACAACATTTGGCATGAATAAAAGGGCTTATGGAAATGATGAAATTGCCAGATATTTTTGTAGCAAAGCAGACCACATCGTGAAAAATCACTCGGGCAATGGTGTCAAGAAACTTGAGATTGACATGAATAGATATTACACTGCCAACGATTCTTGTTGTCTCAACAGTTGGCTTCTGACTGCTGTTACACCAGGAATTGAAGAAATTTCACTTGCAGTGTCAATGAAGGAAACATACAGTTTCCCTTGCTCACTTTTGTCCAATGGGAGCGGCGATTCAATTCAAACTTGGCGGTTGCTCCTTCCGACCCACAGCTGAACTTCCTTGGTTTAAAAGCTTGACAAAAGTGCAGCTTAATGCTGTCTCTATTACTGAGGATGAGTTAGGGTGCCTTCTATGCAATTCTTTTGCTTTGGAGCAGTTGGGAATCAGGTATTGTGATGAGATAATTTGCTTGAAGATCCCTTGCATTCTGCGGCGGCTCAGTTGCCTAGAGGTTTTTTGCTGTGGCGGTCTGCAAGTGATAGACAACAAAGCTCCAAATATGTCTAGATTCTTTTACGGCGGAGGTCGGGATCATCTTCAACTGTCACTTGGAGAAGCATCATTGAATATAGAGTACATACGCTTGAGCTTCCCGGGTGCACCTTATTATTCTTGTGTGGCACTTCCATCCGGCATGCCAAACCTTAAAATTGCTAGTATACGTTCCAGGAGGGAGGTATACTCTTGAAATATTTTACTGGGCTAGTGATGTGCATATCATGAATCCTAGCTCAAGCAGTCGTACCTTGGATTATATATAACTAACCTAACATCTTTATACAGATGGTCAATAAGCCAATGCTGCACAGCAAGTTTCTCCACCTCGAGAAGCTATATATTGCTCTTACCGCAGGGAGCATTACTCCGGCGTATGATTATTTTTCTCTAGTTTCCTTTCTTGACACTTGCCCCTCCTTGGAGACACTGGTCTTGGATGTAAGTTGCTGTTCATATTTCTGTGATTTTTATAGCTATCACAGAATGGAAACAGTACTACAATTATTTTTTTTTACATTCTCATCTTAGGTATCCCTCCAGAAAATGGAGTATGTCTCCGTATTCACAGATCCCTCAGATCTGAGGAAGATGCAAGGACAGCAGCAGCATCACAAGCTGAAGAGAGTGCAGATCCTAGGATTCACATCGGCAAAGAGTCTTGTTGAGCTTACTTGCCATTTTGTTGAGAGCGTAACATCACTCGAACACCTTACGCTGGAGGCCCAGCAGAGCTTTCCTAGGTGTGATGTGATGTGCCTGCTCACAATAGTAGCAAGTGCTTCCCACTGCCTATTGATGTTCTCAGGGAAGCTCAACGAGGACTCTTGGCTATCAGGACATACATTGAGCCTAAAGTTCCTTCCATGGTAAAGCTACATGTCGTTGAGCCTTGCCGCCGATGCCATGCTGTTGTTGAACTTTAGATGCGTAATTCATCATCACTCAATGTTTTATTGTCTAGTCTTTGGAAGTGTCATTGTTTCTTTAGGCTTTCAGAAGTGTCCGTTTTTTAGGGCTAGTACTTGAGACTGCCTGCGCTGCGGTTAATTTCCAGTTAACCGTGTCGTTCAGGTCTTTGGATTGGGATGTACTATGTTGCCATAACTCAATAAATAGCGGGGAACTTCGTATAATAACTGTTGCTATGTTCTTCTGAAAATGTTGAGAGATGCTGGGCACCGATTTTCCTTGTGTCCAGTGAAGTATAAACTGTATTACCATTGGATACTTTCTCTGTCCCCTTTGTTGAGTCTGGCACAGGTCAGGTCAGCCACCGCTGCAGCCTGAGGTGGTACTGTGGCTCTGCTTGCTCATGCTCTAAGGAATAAGGGAGGAGCTTAATTTGGGATGTATCTGGCATGTATAATTGGGCGTGTTTCTCATTCTGAATGATACAATGTAATGTAGTATTTTAATATTGGTGGGGTGGTTTTAGATCAATCGGATTGAACCGATTGGTTCTCACACAGTAATCGTTCCAAAAGCAGTTAACACATAAAGAAAAGATTGCATTATAAATTGATGCACCTTCTTGTCCTCGGTGTGGTTTACGCAGAATTGAGCTCCCGGATTGGGGTTCCTTCCATAGTCAAAATTATATAGTTCCTCTGTCTAAAAAAACAACACACAACTCATTTTTCAACGAAGTCAAATTTTATCAACTTTGACTAGATTTATAAAAAACAGTATCAACATTTGTACCTATATAAATATATTTCAGTATAGTCCAATATTGATTTACTGATATTTATTGTGCATCATAAATATTGTTATTTGTGTGTGTGTGTGTTTGGTTAAATTTATAAACAATTGATTTCTCAAGAGTGAGACGCACATTCTTTTTCGACATTCTTTCATACGGGCAGTATTTTATAATATACCAAATAAAATAAAATTTAAATTAATAAATTATTAATTCGGCAATGTTCATTGCGTCTAGTGGTATTATTGCTTGCAGCACTGATTGTGATTGTGCTGCTGTAGTGCTGTTTGATGGACTAGGCTAATGGGCCGAATGCTAGTGTCCTCACGGGCCGTGGGCCTAGCCGCGAAACGAACCGTGTTGGGTTGTTGGGTGTGGTATTATTGGTATGTGAAGAAGGCCTCGGGCCTTCCGACCGCTCCGTCGAGCCGCAGCAGCCATGGCGACCTCCACTGCCACCACTCCACTCGTCGTCTCCTTCTCCCGCAGCTGCCCCTATCCACACTGCCACCCCCGCCGCCTCCCCGGCAAGCCCAAGCCCAAGCTGCCCGCACCCCTCTCCCTCCGCTTCCGCGCCGGGCCCCTCGCCGCGCGCAGGCGCGACGTGTCGGCGGCGGCGTACGGCGACGGTGACATGGACGACGACTTCGGCGACTTCGACCCGGACGACGCGGACGGGGTAGGCGAGGACGACGACGTCGACAACGAGCAGGACTACGACGTCGACTACGACCGCCTCCTGGCCCCCGTCGTCAAGCCGCAGCCGCCGCCGCCGCTGTCGGGCCCGTCGTCGTCGGCGGAGGAGGGCGACATCGCCATGGTCGCCGCCGACAGCTTCGTCTCCACGCGGGACTCCGCGTCCGACACCGTCGTCGACTACGCCGTGGACGAGGACGAGTTCCACAAGATTAGGCTGCTCCACTGCGACTTCCTCATCCGCAAGGTGCCCGATCCCGACGACGACGTCTTCGACTTCAGAGAGGTGGGTATCCCACCCACTCCCCCTCATTCGTCCATCACCCATTACTATGCAATTTCGTGACAATTGCCGGCAGGCATTTCATCAACCTTATCCATAACGACGCTTCTAGTCAGTGTGACATTTTGAGTATCCAAACCCAAATTGACAAAATCAGAGATACTGAGTCCTTTGAGTCAAAAAATTCTGCTGAACCTGACATTTCTGTGCAACAGATGTATGTCACGCCGCCGGACACTGACATCTACTCCATTCCGAGGGTCCTTGCCCCGATGCCGCAGAAGGTGGGAAACATGTGTTTCAGCTATTTCGTATGTCAGTTCAGATGAATGTGAATGTGTGTGCCCTGAGGTGTGGTTCTTGTCTCTCCTGTTGGGATCAGTATGTAAGGTGCACCAAGAAAAACTTTGGCCGTTACCACGTGAGCGAGCCACCGGTTGAGCACTTGCGTGATCCCCTGTACAAGACAGAGAGGGAGATCATGAAGGTATGCTGAGAATTTTTTTTTTCCTGCTCTCTTTAGTCTTCTTTTCCCTGCCACCCCTGTTTTGCTCCTTTCTGCCAAATGCCAAGATGGGAGTCTGTTTTGCAAGTTACTATCCGTATTTAGCACTTATGTGTAAGCTACTACTCATGTGAAGCTGATTTCGTGAAGCGTCTTTTTATATTGTTCAAATGCTGGAGATCCTAAAACTGGAATATTTGAACAGTGAATTACCTAGGTTTCTGCTTTTACTTCGACAAAAGGAAATAACATGATTTTGCATGTTAATAAGGAAGAAAGTACAAAAGCTGATATATTACGGCAAAATGTACTATCAAGGTGCTATGAGAGATCAGCGCCCTGTTAAATTAGAGAAACAAGACATATTGCAGGCTAAGTTAGGGGATGGTACTATAGCAGCATTATGTTGGGTGACCCAGCTTGCACCAAATTGAGAATTTACTTCTAACAGTAGTAGCAATCCCAGATTTTATGTATCTTTGTTTCTGAAAGACCCTAGATCTCGTGTCTCCTTTATTCCAGAATGTCCCAGTCAGCTGAACTAGAGATGTCCACCTATGTTTCAATATTATCCTGCTTTGCTTACCCTTAATCAGTGAGCTTCTGTTAGGTCAGTTTAACTCGATACTACCCTGGAATGTGAAGTGTGATTGCTAATGTATAATGCTGAGAATTTTTTCTGCTCTCTATAGTTTTTTCCCCTGCCACCACTGTTATGCTTCTTTATGTCAAATGCCAAGCTCGATTTGCTGGATGTTCTTCGCAAGTTACTTTCTGTATAGAGTTTATGTGTAAGCAGCTGCTCATGTTAGGTTGATTTAGCGAACCATCTTATAAAGCATTCTGCAGAGTTTTAATTTCCAAATGTAGCAGTTTATTTTTGGAAATTTTGGATTGTTTGTTGTCCTAGAGGGCCAAATACTATAGACACAGGTCAGGAATAGTTGAACAGTGATGTTTCTGCTTTTACTCTGACAAAAGTCAATGGTGTGCCTTTATGTGTTAATTAGGAAGAAGGTACAGAAGCTGACCTCTTACAACAAAACTTACTATCAAGGTGTCACGAGAGATTAGCGCCCTGTTGAAGCAGAGAAATAAGACATACACATACTATAGGTTAGGGGATAGCAGCATTAGATTGGATGGCCTAGCTCACTCCATAGTGAGTATTTACTTCTAAGAGTAGTAGCAATCCCAGATTTTATATATCTTTGTTTTTGAAGACCCTAGATCTCGTTTATTGCAGACTGTCCTAGTCAGCTGAACTATAGATGTCCACCTATGTTTTTTATTATCCTGCTTTGCTTACCGTTCTGGTAAGTCAGTTTAACTCGGTTCTACCCTGGAATGTGAAGCCTGACTGCTAATGCATAACATGTTAAAGCTTTATTCTTATACTGTTTATGTGCATTATAGCTTGGCACTGGTATGGCTTATGATTTTTCGTATTTAGAGTATATGTTTTGTTTTGTTTCATATTACAGGTATTCTTAACCAAACACTACAGAAACAGGCGTTCTGATGACCCAGATTTTTTCCTTGATTTTGAGGAGATTTATGTTATTGACTCGAAAACAAGGTCAATCACAAGAGCTAAAGTCGTGGTAAGATATTAAAAATCTAGTTCGTTTAAGCTATTCATTTTTGATACACTTCAGTTCCATGAATTGTGCCATCAAGAATTTTGAAGTACTCCACTGGTTTAATGATTCTTTGAAAATTCTACATTTCAGCAAGTACAAAAAGAGAAGAGAAAATGCCTACTTTTGTGTTCTTAGATCATTGATATCCACCCATGTGTGACAGGTTAGTGTTCCTGAAGGAAAGAAGAGAGACAGGCGAAATGACCTGCTACTAATACGTGATGGTGGGGAGTCTTTCAGAATTATCGACAAGGTATCTGCTTGCTCCTGTTCCTTTGAATTGAGCTCCAGTAGTAATTTTGACTAATGAAATGATCACGGTACCAGACTAAAAGGGACGACGCAGCCACTGTCATCCAAAGAGAGGAGTGGGCAAAGTCAAGACAAGACGTGGAGAAGCATTTCAGGAAGCTTAGAGACTTTGACTACTCGAATTGGTTCTAGAAAATGATATGCTTGCCGTATTTGCTGTTGATTCGATTGGAGCTAGTGACTGGTTTGATCAACTGAGAGATACAGTTCTGAAATTAGATAGGTTGTGAGCAACACTAGTTATAGCAAGTAGAATATAGTATGCCATCTAGGGCGTGTAAGCTAAAAAATTGTTGAATGCGCCACTCCTACGTTTTTTCAAAGAAATGAATGCTGAGTAGCGAACGAATATGTGGCGCTTCTGAGCTTGTTTCCAGAACTTGGACTTGCAGTCTTTTTTCGCAGTTGATGACAAGGGACGTGTTTTTGGAGCTTGGCAAATCTTGCTGCAAAACAAAATGTGAAAAGAGAAGCCAAGTTTCGAGCAGGGTAGCACATGAATTTTGTGACAAGAGTTATAAATGGCTCAGAAACGGCTTAGAAAGAAAAGAGGAAAAAAAAAGGTTGCAAAATGTGAAACGAGAGAAAAATGCAAAAAAAGAACTAAGGGTTGCAAAATGGATAAAGAAACTGGTGCAAAAGAACTGTGAAGATAGATAAAATTGTGAAAAAGTAGCAAGAACTACTAGCAAAAATGTGGAAAAAGACAAAAACGTGGGGTGTTGCGAGAATCGAACTCGCGACCTCTCGCACCCGAAGCGAGAATCATACCACTAGACCAAACACCCTTTGATTTTTCTGCCTACAGTTATAATATAAGAATAAGACAAACAGATTATGTTCAGAAAATAATTTGCGAGTAATGTCCCATCCCAGTAAAATTCTTTCGCTAAAGACCAGTGACTGGAGGCTAGCATTGTTCACCGAGCGCGCATGAGAGGGTCGGACCAGTGTGACGCTCAAAATTCCTCGAATGCCTATGCCTTTCTGGAACGTGTCGGACTGCACTATGCAGTAGTCCGATGTCGGCGTCGAACGAGTCTGATGATTCGGTGATTATGCATGATACAGAGCTGTTGGGAGCTCCAACGATCGTTTCATTTGACTGTATCGCGTGGCAACAACGCATAGGTGTGCTCAGGGACCGTCGGACTAGTCCAGCGGTATCGACCAAGTGGTCCGATGGTTGACTGAATTGTAAGAAATGACTAGCTCTTAGGTGTGAGGTGCAGTTATTTAAGGGCCTGTTTGGAACGCAGGAATTTTACAGGAATTTCACAGGAATCGGTTCAATTCTCGCGGGAATGAGAGGAAAAATCCTCCGTTCCAAATGGAGCCTAAGTGTTGGGGGGGGGGGGGGGGGGAGGGGCGACTTTGGTTGCTCTCTCTTGACCATTTGCATTGTTGAACACCCCCTAGAGCTGAAGAACACCACTCCCACTTATCTCTCTTGATTGTTGATCATTCAAGTGAGTTGGGAGAGCATCTAAGTGCATTGGCATCGCGTTAGAGCATCTAGTGGCACTAGTGGTTGCATCAGCTTTGAGTTCTCTTGTTTCTCTTGGCGGTAGCTGGCACCTACACAGTTTGGAGCAGTGGTCGTGATTGACGGAGTTGGTGATTGTCTCCAGCCACACTTGATAGTGATTTGTGAGGGGTTCTTTGACCTTGTCTCTGGCGAATATCCAAAAGGTACTCTAGTAGATTGCTCGTTGTATTGAGTGTTCTCACCTTGTGTGGTTGTGTGGCACCCTATGTGGATTTGGCGTGTGATGCCAATTAATGCGTGACCTCTGTGGTGAACCATCACAACAAGGACTAGCTTACCAACAAACAAATGAACCTTGGTAAAAAATCGTGTGTCACCTTGTTCTTTGATTTTTCTTGGTATTCTTTGTTGATCATCTATTTGTCTCGGCATAACCATATCTACTCTTGTATATATTTACATTTCTAGTTGTGCAAGCTCTTTAGTTTAGTCAGTCTTTGAGATCTTTCCCTTGCTTGTGTAATGTGGTTAGTGAGGCTTTTTTGTTAGTCTTTAAGAGCTCACTAACTTAGTGGTAGTGCCTAGCCTTTGTGTGCTATAGAGATTGTAATCAACTAGAATTGTTGATTAGGTGGCTTGCAACACTTTCACTAGAGCTAGGCAAACCTTGCTTTTCCTCATTTGTTGTTGTAATCTATGTGCTCATTCTTTCCCCCACGCCCCACAACAGCCTCCCCGTGCTCGTGCCCCCACGCTCGCCGGTGAGTCCCTCCCTCCGGCAGTAGCGATGAGTTCCGGCCCCGGTAATGGTCGATCCTACGGATCCATCCCTGCCATGGCGGTTCTCCTCCTCCTTCTCCTCCTCGGCCACCTAGAATTCCAGCAAGCCCCCACCCCTTCTTCCCAACTTAGGCGGCCTTAGAAGGGGCCGACCCAAGGTGGGGTGGGGGGGGGGGGGAGGTAGGGAAGACTGACGGTTGGCTGACGGTTTAGGGCCCTGACGGTGTGGGCAGCGGCCGGTTTAGGGTAGGGGAGGCTCGTCAGAGCTAGGGGGAGGGGAGGCGTTGGTGCTAGGGTTCGCCTAGCACCCACGGCGGGGCGAGGGTGCCGGATTCAGGGACGAAGAGGGCAGAGCCAGGTGGGCGACGTGGGAAGAAGAAGAACGGGAGGGAGAGAGAGCGTGCGTGCTGGCACTTTCACGTGTGCAACGCCCTATAGCAGCGTCTATATTTCTATATTTATCTTCATTGTTTCAGTGCTAAAATAAGTACAGCGACAGGCATGAGCGTCTGCTCTATGGGATACAGTAGAGGCAGCATACTGGACTGGCTTATATAGAGCCCGTGAGAGGCAGTTTGGAGGCATGTACAGCTCACAACGCCCACGAGAGCTTGTTGTATATATGTTGTACACCTGCATTGTACGCGCCAAAAGACACTCAAGCACACACAAAAGCAAATAAGCAATCATCGATGAGACAGTACGTCTAGCGTGCATGAGATGGCATTCATTCTCAGGACGCGTTAACGCGTTTTTGTTTGCGTCACCATGCAAGCTAATTATAAAGTTGCTTCTTCTTCTTCTTCTTTTAAACGAAGCTAGCCCTGTTCGCTTCGTCTAAAAAGCGCTTATTTTTCAGCTCTGGAATAGAGTTTTTCTCTTAAAAAAATTAGCAACAGCCGAAATCAGCTCAGCTTATCAGCTCTAGCGAACAGAGCAATGCTATAGCTTCTGAATCGATTGGTGTCTTCTTAAACAACCCCACTGATCTAGCCGGCCAGCCTCCATTGCGTTTCCTCTAGCATGTACAACATGGAGCTTTGTTTCTTTTTAGTAATGGATAAAAATCCTCCTTCACACGGCCTGTTTGGAATGCGAGATTTTTTCCCTATTCCTGCATTTTTCATGTGAAAATGAACTGATTCCTGTGAAATTCCTACACTATTCCTGTGAAATTCCTGCGTTCCAAACAGGCCCGGTCCAACATTGTTATTACAAAGTTTCGTTCACCCCACACAATGAGTTTAATGGTAGAAACGAGATGGAGGGTCGTTTTTCCACGGCCTGACTGGCTGCAGCGCTCGTGAGCTCACAAGGGGCGATGGTCTCACCTTCCAACACTCGCCTGTCACCGCCAGCGTGCGCAAGCACCGCCGTCCGCGCGAGCTCCGCCGGCTGTGCGAGCGCCGCCGTTTGCGCGAGCTCCGCTGGCTGTGCGAGTGACGCCGTCCGCGCGTACCACCGTCCGCCGAGCTCCGCTAGCCGCGCGACCCGCCGCGAACATTAGCGCGACGGGACGGGGCACGGGAGCAGGCCGCCGGGCACGCGAGAGGACGGGGCGCGGGAGCAGGCCGCTGGCCGCGCAAGCTCCGCCGCGCGCGCGAGGGGACGGGGTGTGGGAGCAGGCCGCCGGCCGTTGCTCGAGAGCCGCCGCGAACGCGAACGCGAGCGCGAGAGGACGGGCGCGGGAGCAGGCCGCCGACCTGCTGCTCGAGCTCTGCTGGCCACGCGAGCTGCCTCGAAAGCGAGCGCGACGGGACGGATCGCGGGAGCAGGCCGCCGGCCGCGCGAGCGCCGCCGTGGAGCAGGCTGCTGGCTGCGCGAGCGCCGCCATGGAGTACGCCACTTACGTGTTCGATGAAATGCCAATAAGGACAAAATGTTGACTGTATGATGGTAAACATACCAAATGTCTAGTGCAGAGTAGTCATATCCATTTGAACTACAAACCAAACACAATCTCAGTTGAGCCAGGCTTGTTTGGACCAGTGAAACAAACACGAGCACCTGTACCATTTGAGACTGACTCTTGCTAGCCTGGTCCTGGCTAGCGGGCCAGACTGAGTTGGTACAGGGTACCAAACACGTCCTATAAGATCATACTAGACCATGTATGATAATATATTTGTCAAGTATGCATGCATACATCAAGTATGTGGTCATACTTATTTTATATACACAGTAAGTGGTATTTTCGTAATATATTAAAAAGTATGAATTCCCTTAAAAAATTTTCATATAGGAAGATTTGGAGCACCATAATATGAGTATGTAAACATACTCAAAATGATAAACAAGTATGAAAACATACGCAAGGTGATTTTTTAAAGATGGAAGTAACTACTCCCGAGAGTATAGGAAATGTGTATATATATATATATATATATATATATATATATATATATATATATATATAGCATTGGATGAGTGTGAATGAAATGAAACCGTGTTGACGCATGCATAGTTCACAGACAAGGAACGAAAGAAAACGACTACTGTAAAATGTTGCATGTAGTATTTATATGAGCTACTTTATTTGATCTAACAAAATAGTAATGTCCACATCAACTTTGGCGCTGCCAGAATAAAAAGGGGAAATAGTTAAAAGGATCGAAGTGGTTCAAAACTTAGGTCTTGTTTAGTTTCTGGGCGTGAAGTTTTGAGGTGTCAGATGTATGTCATATAGGATGTCGTGTATATATACAGTGTTCGGATGCCAATAAAAAACAAATTATAGATTCCGTCAGTAAAGTAGGAGAAGAATTTTTGAAGAGCCTAATTACTCCGTCATTAGCACATGTTCACTGTAACACCACATTATAAATCATAGATCGATTAATTAGGCTTAAAAATCATCTCGCAAAATAGTCACAATCTATATAATTAGCTATTTTTAGTATATTTTTAATACTCCACGTATGTGTACAAATATTTGACGTCATATGAAGTTCTGAGAAAGAACTAAACAAGGCCTTAAACGAATTGTGTAACAATCAGCAAGACAAAATAGCTTCCGTACAACAAGTTTCAGTAATAACTCAGTGTTGAGTCTTGGACCACCCTACTAGGCTACTACTTGTGGAAACACAAGTTATACAAGATGTGTAATAAAATAGAAACTAGACCAAATGTGGGAACAGAAACAATCACTCAGTGAATGATAACGTAGTTAAATTAATCGTTTGATTTCAGAATCATGAGATCTACAGTATATATTTAGAACTAATGAAGCATAAGGGCAGCTCCAGTGCTGGTTCGCACCGAACCCTGCCAGTGGGTCCCTTCGCTATAGTATCAAAATCGATTATAGCCGAGAGTTCGATGGCTGCAGTGTGGAGTTCGTTTGTGAGTTCCACTACGGAGTAAAATAATAGAAAATTACTAGTACTTTTTTTGGACTTTTGTGTTCTCTATCTACATGCGGGGTGGTGCGGCTGATTAGTTTATTTTTATTCACTGGCCATGAGTTGAACCATACCTGAGATGTAAACGGAGGAATCTTTTCCTTGGTTCGATTGCTGCAGTGTGTAAATCGAACCATACTCGCTTTCTCTCTCTTCATGGTTCGACTTACTGACCACACTGGAGCTGCTCTAATAATAGCATAATTAATGACGACAAGATACGGCAATCGAGCAATTCGAATCTGCACCCAGCAATTAACAAAGTACTTATTAATAAAATAAATAGTACAGAACAAATCGAACTAAGGACAAGAAGGATAAACCAGAGTACAAGTGTATGTACAACCTGTGTCATGGGATACTCCAGCATGATCATGTGCACCCCCAATGATGTATGGATCAGTACTCAATACAGTACAGTGATGTCGTCTACTGATCTTCAAAGAATCAAAGAGGCAGAGAGAATATACATGTGTCTTCTGCTTAGTCCTTGTATATATATATAAAATCTCGAGCGAGCTGCTGCTTCCTGAAATCCTCACCGCCGTTCGACTCTGCTGGGAGGGAATGTGTGTGTGAAGACTGAAGAGAAGAGGAGTGTAGCAGGAGCGTGGTGAAGAGATGTCAGGAAAGGAGAAGAAAGCAGCCTTAGAAGAGAAACTCCAGCTTCTGCGCTCTGTCACAAAGTCAAATGCGGTAACTAATCATATATACTTTCCACTACAAATCCATTTCTGGGTTCTTTCATTTCCTAATAACGTAGAGAAGAAAGACATAGGAATCTTTCAGTCTCCGTTGGTTGAAACTCGATGCGCATGTTCGTTTTAAAGATTTCTTTAGTTTTGTACCCTTTAAAATCCCAAGATAAACTTTTCTAAAAGAGTACATATAAACTACTCAACATATATAGTCATCAAGAAAATTATAAGATTTGTAGTACTTCGTGCATATGTTGGTTGTGATTTGTGAAATCCATTCAGCGGTGTGTCCATTTCTGACACATGCCGACTACTCATTAATCGAGCTAGTTAACTGATATGAGCCGTACCTATTTTTTGTTCTGAAAAAGAAACTAGCGTAACAGCAATACATATGAAATGCATGCAGGCAAACAGGACGTCGATCCTGGTAGACGCGTCAAAATACATCAAGGAGCTCAAGGACAAGGTTGAAGGGGCAGCAACTGCAGCCTCATGGTCACAAGAAGCTGACACTGACAATAGTAGCAGTGTTTTTAGTTCTGGAAGCGCCTTGCCAGCAACGGTACATATCGTAACCATATTGCTACAACATCAGAACCCCTAGATGATGGTTGTCATTATATTTGCAGAGGCAATTCTGCAAGCAACATGTATGCATATATGTATGATAAAGCAATTGAACCCTCGATCCGTTTCCATGCATGCCATGTTTGCATTGCACAGGTGAGCGTCTCGTCAGTGGAGCTGGATAGCAACAGCAACAGATGCAGGAGAGGGTTCCGGATCAACGTGTCGACGGAGAGGAGCCAACCTGGGCTGCTGGTGTCCATGCTGGAGGCCTTGGAGGATCTCGGCCTCGATGTTCTGGACGCCGACGTCTCCTGCGCCGACGACACCGCCTTCCGCTTCCAAGCGCTCGGCGGATCAGGCCAGCCGGTGGGGAGCGTGGATGAGAAAATGGTTCAGCAAGCCGTGTTGCAGGCCATCAGCAAACGCATGGACGATGACGATGAGTAATAAGACAGAAAACTTCATAAAACCTGAAATTTGCCTGCTTTAATATAATTTGGGGCTTGAAGCGCAAGCTTTATTGTCCAAGGAATTTGTGAAGTTAAATTTTAGTTCTTGTTTTGTTGCTTATGATTCCACAGTGAAACACTACGACTTCAGGTATTGGTAAATTGTAAGAAATAGTATTTCCTACCCAGATTAAGTATGGGACGAAGAGATAAGCAAAAACAACTGTGAATTACAGTAGAATAAAGATACTGTAAGAATAAGACAGTAGCTTTATCAAGTATTGGAACCTCTCCATCAGTAGCAAGCTAGCAATATTGTTCTGGCCACCTGTGTTTTGCAATGTGAAGGTGAAGGTATATATGACAGCAAAAGCAATACACGTGGAAGGATGATAAATCTTTTTCTTTTAGAGAAAATGTTTCCACCACTTCATATTAATATTTCAAAGAAACAAAGCGCGTAGATTGTTTCAGTTTATTAGCACAACATATTTGAGAATTGTCCGTCAACATTGTTTAGGTACAGCAGACTATGAAAGACTTGTATCACTATATGCATATAGTGTAGAGATTCTAAAAGAGCCACTTGACTATCAGATGTTGTAGCATCTCCCAAGATCAGCAACATCCTAATCCCGTTTGATCCACCAGTAGCTTTGGAGTCCGCCATCCACCAAATGATCGTCAGTGGCTCGCTTACCTTTTCCTCTATTTGTCGTACCACACCAGTTCCAACTTTCCCAATCTTGTTTCATGTATACAGTAGGCGCCATCATCTTGTCAACTTTTTATAGCCAACCTCATCACCGTCCTCACATCTTAGTAGACATCGTTCTAAAAACAGAGAGTATTTCGCAATTTCCAAATGAATATTGCCGACAATAGACATTCTTAGTAAAAAGAGCCTTTTTAGCGTCAAATCTAAAAATTTAGCTACTGATTTTGAACGGAGACCAGAGGGAGTTGAATGAGAGGCTCAAATTTCTTTCGAAATATTTAGCCGTTGTCCAAAATCAACCCAAAAAGCAAACCACAAGTACACGAGAAATATACGAGGTAACCGATGGCTTGGCATCTCCGGTGATAACCAAAAGACATAGTAAGATCCTCAAAATACTGCAGTGCAGACCGTCGAAGACTCGAGAATCGAAGATCCGAACGGTGGAAACTTAACTCCTATAAGAGAGAAGCAAGTTTCCAACCCTAAATACCCAAGCCAACTGGTGACAAGAGTACCTAGAAACAATCTTTGCGTCGCTAGTTAGAAAGCCAACACAAAAATCCAATTGTGAATCGGAGCTCGAACGCTAAAGAAACGGACGAAACAACACAAAACAGAGAGCAACAAACTCCGTTACTTTAGCGCCTGGTGCTACTGTTCACACACCGCACCGAATGAGCTGGTGGCTGCGCCGGTGCTGCTGTAGCAGCGTCCGGTGCTACTGTTTACCATCGTCGAAATAAAAAAAACAGTCTGATCTCTTGTGTCTCAACTCCTATTGACTCCAAATTTTATGGGCAGGCTCTCTATATATGTAGCTATGAAGCTACTCTAATAAAATATTGTCTTTTATGCCTTACAAGTTTAGGAATTGATAAAAAACTGAAAGAAAGCGAAGAACAAACCGGAAATACAAAAGTTGCCCGATCTATGTGCTCATCCCAAACCAGCTCAATTCCTTCAGTAGAAATCTTCACAAGGACTAGCTCATAGCACAAGATGCAACAAACGGTTAAAAAGATCAAGCAGATAGGGAGATCAATCATATGAAAAATAGAGGATGAAAGCAAGAACTAGAAAAATCAACGAATAAAACATGCACAAAATTGAGACACAAAATTTCAGATGAACGACCGTGGTTATGGTCACGCTTCCCGAAGATTTGAGTTTACACAGATGAAAGATTACACTGGGAAAATCATATGCGGATCATTGTCAAGAGAGAGAGGGAAAACTACCGCAAGTCATAAATAGAAGTGATGAGAGGGAATTACTCTACTAACTTCTACTAACTACTAGGTGAATCAGCTAACTCAAAGGCATCATATGCTCTTTTGCTCGTTGATGTCCTCAGGTGTCAGCCACCACGGCTAATCACCTGGCTTCTCCGGTCTCTCGGTCCAAGCCTCGTCATTCATGCTTCACCGCTCCAAGTCCATTAGTATGGGCCCGCTTGACCTTCGCCTTTGCGGTTGACCACCGTCTCTAAACTCCACACCTGCACATCACAAGCCAAGAGACATGTTATGTAATACCTATTGATAATCACTCAGAACCACAAGGGCACGTATCAACCTTATGTTCTCAAATTTGATATTAGAACAAAATTTTTACTAATGTATAAAATTGGGGCCGCTGCATTCCATGTAATAGATGACACAAGAATAAATGAGTAATAATACATTCATTATCCTTTATCTAAAAAATAATAATAGATTCATTATCATTGCAAAAAAGGCAAGTCATCTTTAAATTGTCTCAGTTAGTTTTAGCTAAATCGTCTCTAGTGAGAAGTTAATTGTTACTAAAGAGTGAAAGGAAAATTTGTACTCTTGGGTGCACACAGATTTTTGGAATAGCCGGTGCGTAGATCGAGAAGATGCCATTACATATCGCAAATCCAACATGGCTGCAAATACTCTCCCATTTCAAAAAGAAATATAAATCTCGCTTCATGAGGAGTCAAAGAATTTTAAGTTTAATTAAATTTATAGAAGATATCATCTATATTTAGATCTCCAATATGATTTATTATAAAAATATATTTTATGATTAATGTAATAATACTTATTACGTATCATGAGCATCAATACTTATATATATAGTTGGTTAAACTAAAAAATCTTCGGCTCATCGAAATATGAGATGTATCTTCTTTTGGGACAGGGATTTAGTAGGTTTTAAATAGCAGGTTAAGGTGTTTAGCGGTTTATCTCTAAAACAGCTATTAGCAGACCTATATCATGCTATAACAGGATACAGCGGCTAAATGGTACATAAACACAAATAGCGGCACTCTACCTTAAAAGGCTATAACGGGCTACAGAGGCTGCCTTAGTGGGCTATTTCAAACTGTGGGATTTACTTTCCTCACAAAATTTTGGTAGTGGATATTTACTTTTTTTCAAAGAAATAAAAATAAGAATATGTGATTTAGATATCCGTCTAAGGCATTTAGTTATCTATGTCACAAAACAGGTTATAGCAGGAGATTTAAAATCTCGATAAGAATGTAAAAAATAAATAAAAAGTGTTTATTGATGATGCCAGTGTGTATCTGTATTCCCTAGCCTTCCTTGCTTCGGCCAACACAAAGTACAGTACACATTATTTCCCCCTTTTGGTGAGTGAATACAGCAAGAAGGATTAAACAGCAAGGCAGATAGCCTACTGTACACACCTGGTGTATCATGCATCTGAAATCGAAACGGCAACACAAGAAGGTTACGTCAATTATCAGAGCAAGTCCTTGAACAAATTGATTACTACAACAAGGCAAACCAAACGACTGATTGAGGGAATAGCAGCAAGAAGCGTGCTAGCTGTTTACATTTCTAGTGAATCATTTATTCATATTCATATTCATATTCATATTGATCATATTCATATTCATGCATCATAATTCAGAAATCCAAATTGCAACACAAGAAGAGGTTACGTTTATCAGAGCGAGGTGCTTAAACGAATTTATTACAACAAACACACACAAAGAGAAGAGTGAAGACAAGAGAATAAAAGGGAGATTATTAGTCCCCAATAAAAATAAGAGAAATTTTATTATGGTTGAGGAAAAATAGACGGCTCACGAGGAGCGATCCAACTGCTAAAAAGACAGAGTAACCAAGAGGTACTAATTTTAGAGGCACCGGGAGGTACCAGGTACCTTCTAAATTGTGGGACTATAGATACCAAGCGTATATACTATAATTGGTGGGACCAACCCTTAAAGAAGAGGTGTGATAATACTATTTTTGAAATTTCTTTTTGTAATTAAGGTTAAAACTTCGTCATCCACGAGGCCGAGTGGTTGTCGCTCCCGGACGCCATCATGATCAACACCTTCGATGACCTCGAGGGCTCGACGCTGGACGCCTTACGCGCGACGCTGCCTCCGCTGTACACCGTCAGCCCCCTCCTCCACGCACGCCACGCCGTCCCGGAAGGTAGCCTGCTAGATGGCCTCGGCTCCAAGTCTCCAACCTCTGGAAGGAGCAGTGTGGTCTCCTCGAGTGGCTGGACAGCCAACAGCGGGCTCCGTCATGTACGCATCACCGTGATGTCCAACGAGCAGCTGCTGGAGTTCGCGTGGGGGGCTAGCTGGCAGCAGCTACGCGTTCATGTGGAACATCCGGCCGGAACTCGTGAAGGGTGACACGGCCGTGCTGCCGCCGGAGTTCCTCTCGGCCGTGAAGGACCGGGCCATGCTAACAAGTAACAACATGGTGCCCGCAGGATGCTGTGCTGGCATAGGATGCCGTGGCGCTGTTCCTCACACACTCCGGCTGGAACTCGACTCTAGAGAGCATCTGCACTGGCGAGCAATATACAACGGCGTACTGTAGAGTGAGGAGAGATGGAGCATCAATGACCATATTAACCCTAAACACATAATTAATTAGATCTTTTTATTTTGATTAGGTACCACGAGGAACCAGGAGATACCTCCAATCACTATAAAAGGGCTCTAAAAATAATGGCATATGCATGACGATGGCCAGTCATCAATATCCATCCACGATACTTATCCCATCCCAGCTAGGAAGGAGCCAATAGTCATCAATCAACCGAATACAAGGGAAGATAAATACTACCGTAAAAGGGGTAGATTTTGCGATTGCACCAGTGACCACTCGGTCAGCGCCGCACTCATTTAATAAGTAGTATCCCAGGTAGGACGTAGGAGAGTCACACGTCACAGGTAGTCCACCTTCAACACGTGTGCCTTTTTATTCTTATCAAGTTGTTCCCGTAACTCCCGACAAAAGGTTTCCTTGGGCGTTACTTCTGACCAATAATAAAATAATACCCGTACTTCTTTGATGCTTTGGAGATATTCTAGCCCAGAAATGCGAACATGCTGACAAAGGCCCAGACGCAGCACCTCAAGTTTGGGCATTGCTTCCTCATCAAACTTGACTGATTCGATTTCCGGGATAAAGCCGTAAAAAAGATGGAGAACCTTGAGGCCCATGAAAAGGCCACTCTTGAACTGGACCTCTCCAATAGTTATGTCACGCCACTCCGACAAAATCAGAATCGACAGGTTCCGTAGCTTCCCGATGTCTTGCATGAGCATGGCCGCACCATCCCTCGAGAGACCGGTGCAACCTAGTGTGAGCTTCACCAGATTTTGGAGACCCTTGATCCATTCCGGCAATCTGGCCATCCTGCAATAACTCAGATTGAGGCTCTGGAGGTTTTCCGGAGGTGGTTTTATGCCGTTCATACAGTCAGATAAATCTAGCTGTGTGGACAGCGACAACGATTCAAGGAGGCTGAGCTTGGAAATTGCTAGACATAAGTTCTGACTATTTTTCTTGCCGATGCCAACCACTCCTAGCTTGCGCAGGCCTGTGAGACCTTTTATCTCCTCAACAACAGCATTCCCCCATGCGAGATGCACAGACCGCAGTGTGTGTAGCGATTTCACTTTTCTCATTCCTCTTGGCAACGTAACACCACCATCATTTCGAAACTGCCTGCCCATTAAAATAGGAGGTAATGCTGCGCAACAAGCTATAGCGCATCGATCACGCCTACCAGTACGCCGGAAATTGGTGTATTGGTACTGTCCCAAACATGCTGCAAGTTGTACCTTTAAGAGTTCTGCACACTTCCCACAACAGCTTAGCCCTGACGTATCAGGAATAGAAACTCCGCCAGCATGGAGATGGCGTAGCATCCTGAGCCTGACTATGGTTTTGGGCAGCACTTGTACTACCGTATATTTGATGTCCAGGACCTCAAGTTGACTTAGATTACCCACGCAATCAGGCAAATAAAAGATACCACCACACTCTCTTAGAGAAAGGTATCTGAGATGTAGAAGCTTCCCAATGTGCTCAAGGCAATGGTTAGCTAGACCTTGTGTGCCTTCCAAGTCCAACACTCGGAGAAACCTCATCTTGTCAGAAATATAAAATGGCTTACACTCGCCGAACACTGTTAGAGACCTTATACGTGACAGCTCCACTATGCTCTGGAACTCACCCTCGTCACCCTCCCAGTTGCTGCTTACGGCAAGGTGACGTATTGTGCCGTGGGTGTTTGAGCTGCAGCCTTCCTCCAACCTGAAAACAAGATTTTCTTTCATTGCCATTGAAATGCTGATATCCCGGATCAGATCATGTAGCTTGCAGGAGTCAGCCTTTCGTCTGCTGAAAATTGAATTATGAGTTGGTAGTATCATGCTCCTCTCAATGAGTTTCTCAAAGTAACCATCTGCTATTTCCATGCAAGATTTGTCCCGTGCCTCTTCTGAGTACCCCTCTACTGCCCATCGACGTACCAGACGTCTTCGGCTAATATTGCGGTCTTCAGGAAAGATAGACATGTATAGGAAACAAGGTTTGAGGTAATAGGGCAAACCATCGTAACTTTTCATAAGAACTGCTCTTATAGGCTCAATCTTTGGATTCATCTCCATCTCATAAGTAATATGTGCATTCAATTTTCTCCACTCCACAGAACTTTTTGTTTCTTGCTCGGCCAAGAAGCTGCCCATGATGACTATTGCAAGGGGAAGTCCGTCACACTTGTTTAGGATCAGTTTTGCTGGTTCAACTAACTCAGGATATTCCTTGTCGAAATCTACAGTCTTCTTGAATACCTGAAATTGGCACAGCACAAAAAACCATTCAGCGCAAGGAAGTGGCAAAACTAAATTATGAAAAAACTCTACTTGTTTGTTAGTACGACGAGGAAACATTTTAATATGCAGTCTGAACTAGTGTGAAGTATATAATAATGAATAGGCCAAGCCTTTGGAGTATACATGCACGGTAACATTTTCGGACATGCAGGAGAACCCCAATGACGGAGTAATAAATGATTTTATTCGCTATAAACAATGACAAATTGATATTTCAGCAATTTGGTGTAAAACAATAGAACACTAGTTATACAAATAACAAAAATGATTGATGCATGAAAATTCTTATGATTGTGGACCATCACCAAGTTTATCTGAGCATTACAGTTTTGTTTTTTTATCTGAAGCTAAATCATTACAGAAAACACAATATAAATATAGATAAACACAGAAAAATTCCTCAACAAGAGGGGGAAATGGAAAATATAAATAATAGCTAGATTCTGGTCTGCAGGTGCTCTGTTTTACTGCCCTCCATGCTAGGAACCTAGTTTATAATTTTAGAGGGTTATAATTTTTAGATTCTGGTCTGCAGGTGCTCTGTTATAATTTAAGGTTCTTAAATGATCCTTAAGCATCACCATCTTTATTTTAGAGGGTTATATTTTTATCTGAAATAAAATCATGATAAAAAATACAACAAAAGTAGGTGAACATACAGAAAAATGCCGGAGGTGCTGTGCCAGATCGAAGATGGGAAATGGAAAATAAATTGGCTATATTCTTGTCAGCGAGCAAGCTACTACGTGCTCTGTTTTTAGCCAATGTGTTATGGGAACAAAATGGCAAGAAGTTACAGTGTTGACTACTAGTTTTATTGATCACAAAAAAAAAGACTACTAGTTTTATATTTTATATTGGAAGGTACAAATCATTATTGGAAATACTCTGCCTTCATCTTGTAGTGTCCCTGACATACAAAACCAGACGGTCTCAACCTTTTGGAAAGAACATTTATATCACACATCCCTAGAGAATGTACAGCAGGTAAGTATTCCCATTTCCCCACACAAAATATTCCAAATAATTTCTTTTCGAAGCCAGTTTCAGTACAGTTGTGCTTATATAAATCATCAAATCAAATGAAATAAACTGAATACGAGTTTTGTCAATACCGTTTTTATGAAGAGTTCACGAGCTTCCTCAGCTAGTAGAGTGTTGAGCTGGTGTATAAATCCCCTTTCCTTGCAACAATGCTGAGCAATATCCTTTTGCCTTGTGGTGATCACAACGGTCCAGCCTTTTGCCTTCTTAATTTTACGGAATTCATTTATTATTGTATCCCACTCTTGGGTATATAATAGGTCGTCGACAACAATCAAACACTTTCTATTCTCCGAAAGCAGGTCCAATGCAACAGTCAAATCTTCTACAGACATCGATGCATATTTGTTGTCACGAACAAAATCCATCGCACCCTTGTTTCCAGAAGACTCTGCATCTAGCTGGATAGCTATACTCTTAAGAAGCTCCTGAAGCTTGAAAGGTCGCAACACGGTCACAAAGGCATGCCTTGTAAACTTGTCGTTGATGTCTTGTCTTCGGTAAACATCTGCAACTAGAGTGGTCTTTCCAATACCACCCATTCCCCACAATGCGATCACCTGATGACTGTCAGAATGTTCTAAAATTAGTTGGGCAATAATTTCTTTTTCTCCATCTCGCCCAGCGACCTGAGATTTCTCCGCAGCCCCTGCTGTACTTGGGTGGCCCTTTTCAACTTCACCATCCGCGGATTGGTCCTCTTGAATCTCAGATGTGGGCGGTGTTGAGCTAGACACCGACTCTGCTGAATATGTAACGTGTTGAGAACTCTGCAACAAGGAAAATAAAATATCTTTAGCCGTGTATCATGTAAGCAATTAGATTATAGTATTACTCTATAAACATGATAATCTTGAAGAAATGTTGTAATCAAACAAATTTTTTTTCTTTTACCAATAAAACATAAAATAAATTTATTCGGCAATGTATTATGTCATTATAGGAGTTTGCCCAATATAGAAGCAAACTTACCGCACTGGTCCTAATTTATTTTTTTGACTTCTGATCATATTGTTAAACCGCCATCTTTTTTTTTAAAAAAAAAAATTCTGACCATATCGTTAACTTCTATCTATTCTAGCTACACAGTCTGTGCATTCTTGTTGGATGTATTAGTTGGTTCATTTACTGAAACTGTGCACTACATAAACATCTTTCTCCTATTTCTTGAAATTTTCTTAGGCATTTTTTGCATCTATACTAGTCCTGATGCTGATGCCCAATGTTATGACTGGCATCCATTACCAACGTCGGATACGGCCCAGTGGCTAGGCGACGTATGTCATGGGCCTATGGCCTACTAAGTGTTATAGTTAATTAGAGATAAAGGGTGTCTTCTTTGGAATCAAGTAAGCCTTGCTTAGGGGTCAAGTAAATATCCCTATATAAAGAAAGGAAATGTATCAATCTAATCAAGCTAGATATTATTCTTGCCTGTCCTCAAGAGCCATCTAATGTGACTCACATCTCTCTCTCGCTTGCCCTTCCGCCTCGCCACCATGGGTCCCATCCGGAGCTAGATATTTTCTCCCCGACCTCCCACTTCCTTCTTCTACGCACTATGCAGGCGTGGTAGGATCCCGGATCCAATCAATCTGGTATCAGAGATGTGAGGTCCTCTTCCTCCGCGCCCTTCGTGTCCCAACTAGCGGCATCCCAGCTGCTGCCGTAACTGGTCCCGACATGACGAAGGCTCTCTCCGAGATTGTCTAGCAGCTGGCCAACCTCAACGAGTAGCAAGCTCACTTTAACGCACAACAGGTGACCTTTATAGCCTGTTCCTATCCACCGTGGAAAGCCATCAGGCGTCCTCATCGGTGGGCGCCATCCCCAGGGCTTTCCCTACGAAATGCCGGGGTACGGCACGATGGCGTTCTCGCCTGCCCAACACCTCCATACCAACCACCACAGCCACCATCCCTGCCACCTTGCCCTCCAACACCTAGTACACCACTCCACCTGTGATCATGCCTGCTGCGTCCCCACTCACCATCGCCGTGCCTTCAGGTCCCCCCTATCCTCCTCATCAATTTTCCACTCACCTTCACCGTTGCCCAACTTCTTGGTGCCACCGTTTCTGTAGTCTACTGCTCCAATGTCGCCACCTGAGCCGGTACCCACACCGCCCGCCAGGTTTGGCCTGTCCAGCTTCAGCAAGCTAGATCTCACCTCCTACGATGACACAGAGGACCGCCTATATTGGCTCACCCATTGTGAGTGTTCTTTCGGGGCAACACACGATTGCTTAGGATCAGATCTGGCTCAAGTCATACCATCTTCACAGCAGCGCATACATGGAACCATGCCCTAGAACAAGATGAGGGCATGCATTCCATGGGAGCGCTTCAAGGATTTGTGCACCATGTGCTTTGGGCTGTCCATCCTCACCAACCTCCTATTCGAATTGGCGATGCTCCCCTTCAAGTCCACGGTGTAGCAATACCAAGAGCACTTCGACGCCCTGGTCTGCTACATGCCGTAGCTACAGCCTGCCAAGAAGGCAGACTTATTCGTGGGTAGCCTTCTCAAACACCACATACAACCATGCATCCGGCCCGAGCATACAAGCGTTGCGCCGTGGTTGCCCTGTCGGCCCTAGCACTATGCACGGTGTGTCCGCTCTAGTGTCAACATCTAGAGCTTCTGGCTCCGCCTATCCCGACACATGCCCTAGCCATGCCAGGAGAAGCCGTGCCTACACTGCCTGTCCTGTAATAGCCACCTGCGCTGCTAGCACCACAACGATTGTTCCGCTGCCTGACGCTAACTAAGATGCTGGAGCGTCACTGTCAGGGGCTATGCTTCAATGTGATGAGCCCTATGTCATGGTCCATCAACGCTAACGCCTCTTCTTCCTTGAGGCCGCTGACTTCCTAGACGATGACAATGTTGATGATGTCGCTGCTACAGTGGGTCTGAATGAGGAGCAGATGAACGCCCCTGTTGTCTCCCTCCATGCCATAATTGACATTAGCATGGAGGAGACCATGCACCTCCACGTCCATATTCACGGTGGCTAACGGTGACTGTGTCGCTTGCTCCAGCGTGTCTTGCAATGTGGCCATGCGCATCAGCAAGGTGGAGTTTTCTATCAGCTACTTCAACATCGACTTGTGAATTTTTGACCTCATCCTTGGCATCAATTACCTCCGCAAACTGAAGCCCATCATGTGGGACTTCAAGGATCTTTCTTGTCGTACCTATGGCGTGTCCTTTGGAAGGGCATTGGCTCACCGTGCATTGACATCAATGAGCCAGCCAACCGCGTAATCAATGGTCAGTGAACCACAATAGCCACTGTTAGATAACCTACTCCAGTAGTATGGGGTGATTTTCGATGAGCCCTGTGGGCTCCCTCCGGCATGGCCCTACGATCACCAGATTCACTTGTTGCCGAGCACCGCTCCAGTGGCTATCTATTCCTAGTAGTAACTCAGCTTCAGAAGGACGAGCTTGAGTGGTAGCGTGCTACCATGATGGAGCAGGGCATCATCCGCGCTAGCATCTCCCTCTTCTTACGAGTTGGTGCTGCTCGTCAAGAAGATAGATGGATCCTAGCGCTTCTCATCGACTACAAGGTGTTGAATGATAAGACATCGAAGGACAAGTTCTCAATCCTAGTAGTGGATGAGCTCATTGGATGATCACAATGGCGTCAAATTCTTCACCAAGCTAGATTTGCATTCTGGTACCACTAGGTTCAAATGGTACAAGATTTGTATTCCGGTCCACCAGGTTCAAATGCACTGAGAGGATATTCAGAAGACAACGTTCCGTACACATTACAAGTACTTCGAGTTTCTCATCATGCCTTTCGGCCTCTCCAACACGCCAGCCATGATCCATGCGCTCAAGAATGACGTCCTTCAGCCCTTTCTCTGAAGATTTTTGTTCATCTTCTTTGATGAAACTTTGATCTACAACTCATCATGATCCTAACACTTACAGCACGTTTGCCTCAGCTTTGATGCCTTGTGTGCGCACGGCTTATTACTCAAGAGGTCGAAGTGCACCATTGGTGTGCCCTCGGTTGCCTACCTCGGCCATGTCATCTCCACCAATGACATTGCGATGGACAGTGAAAAGGTGGACGTTGTCACATCTTGGTTGGAGCCTCACTCACCATGTGGCATTCGCGGCTTCCTAGGGTAGGCTGGCTACTATCAGAAGTTCATCCAGGATTTCAGCACCATTGTCGCACCACTCACTGAACTCTTACACAATGTTTCTTGGTCAGTGTTGTTCTTCACTAGGGGATGGTCACCTGGCCTTCTTCAGCAGGCCTTTCACCGCTCGCCACCACAATCTGGCGGCATAGGAGCACGAGCTAATAGGCCTGGTCTAGGTAGTGTGACATTGGTGGCCATATCTTTCGGGGCACTGCTTCCTCGTCCGTACGTACCACTATAGCTTGAAGTTCCTGCTAGAGTAGCACCTATCCACTATGAACTAGCACCAATGGATCAAGAAGTTGTTCGGGTTTGACTTCACAGTATAGTATTGTCTGGGATGGCTTAATTCGATTACCAGTACTCCCTCTCCCCCTGTGACCCCAACAAGGCCACAGAGACGGTTGAGCTGCAAGCCTTGTCCAGGCCCTCCTTCTGCCTCCTCGAGAACATCTGGGCTACCACAGCCATCAACTCAGAGGTGGGGCACCTCTAGTAGCAGCCATGGGACACTTCAACTGGGGCACATTGAACCACTGTGGATGGCTTCGTCCTCCATGGCAAGCGCAGCTTCATGCTGGCACAACATGATTTGCGCTAGCGGGTGTTTTCACTCGCTTATTCCAATGGCCACGAGGGGATCCAAAAGACCCTCCTCCAGTTGCACAAGGACTTCTACTTTCTAGGCAACCGGGTGCTTGTCTAGGACTTTGTCCGTGCTTGTTTCACGCGCCAACGCAACAAGACACCGACTCCATAGCTGCTTTATGTCCCATCTCAAGTGTGGGCTGACATCTCCATATATGGCAAGTCTATGGATTTGCGGCCAGAGAACTTGAATGGAGCCAGGTTCTGACACTTTATGTGGATATGGCAGCAGAAGTAGAGGCTTGGGAGGTTCGTCTTTGCTGCCTCTTGTGCTGAATACTTTGTTTGTTAGTTCCTCCACTATATTAGGGATGCCTAATGTGGTGGTTAACTCCTTTTCTTTGAGGAAGGCGCGACCAACAGCTTCCATTGCCTTATTGGTCGCCTTCCTAGGTTGCCGAGCTATGGCCTCTTGCTCCATCCTTGCTTTTGCTGCTTTGGCATTCTCTTTCTACTTAGAGCCTCCTTGTTTGATGCTTTTTATTTTGATGTTGAGTGCGAAGAAGTTGTTTTTTTATCTCCTCATGTTGCTTGTTGATCTCAGTCATGAAGGTGTCGAAGAGATTTTCATAAACTCGGTGATGTTATCTCCCATGGATGCGATTTCTTCTCTAGATACCAGGTGTCATGACCCTTTCTTGGGAGGTGGGAGGGGGCTAGGGTGGCGGCGGCAGTAGCGAGCCACGCTGGCTTGCTGCTGGCGTGGGAGGATGTGGCGGCTAGGGTAGGGGCAACAATTTGGCGCAAAGAGAGGGAGGGAGAGGCAGAGAGAGAGAGATAGGGTAAAGGTTTATGTTTCTTGATTAATTAATATAGTTATAAGGCCCCTATCTTTATAGTCCCTGTTGGACATGATCCTCAAGTAATCTAGACTTAATCTCCAGGAAATTAAGAAAAAGTCCTTGTAGATTTGGATTGCTTCCATTACCAGCAAAATTATTTGTTCCTTTACAAATCCCAACCTATTTCTTCTAGGTAATTGTCTATTTATTCTAGTTCTTCCGGAATATTGAGAAATTTTGTGGGCGGCCGTGGCCCGCCCCTGACGGCGCCCTCCCCTAGCTAACCGTAGGAGGAGCCCCAGGTCAGCCAAGGCCCTGCGCTGGGCCTGGCTAGGTCTACTAGGCCTACCATGAGGGGGTCCATATTGGGAGCGTGACACATAGGCGATATAAGGAGAGTATAGGCCCCCTCCGATTGAAATCCATCCCTTAGATTTTAGTGCATAACTACATCGATACCCTCTATAACCGAGCATACGAATACAGAGAGATCCACAGCAAACAAGACGTACGGTATTACGTACCTAAACCAATATAAATCCCTATGTCTTCAGTGCAATAAGTTGATTGGTATTGCTGGAGTAAAAAATCCGACACTGCTATAGAAAAAGATTTTGCGAGGCGACGCCAAAACGTAAACCGAGGCAGTCACAAAATCTAACCACCTAAGAAAATGTCAGGTGATTAACGGAGGTGGATGTCTTATTTAACAAGACACCAAAAAATGATCGTCTCGCGAAACCAATTAATGAAGGCGGTCGGTTTATCTACGAAGGCGGCCAGAAAATGCTGCCTTCTTTAATTGATTTACGGAGGCAGGCCACATAAGAGGAACACCTTCAAAAATAGCCTCTATTTCTAGAGGTGGACCTACTAAAACCCCCATCTTGGAAAAAAGGCTCAGGCCCAAGAGGCCTAGCGAGGGTCGATAGTCGTTCAAGTATAAATACATGAACTAAGGGTTTTAGGTTTCATTCACTCATCTCTCTGACTGGCTCCTCTCTCTGAATACAGAGGCGGCACCCCTCATCTTTCCCCTACCAACTCCTCTCTCACATTTTGCCCCCCCACTTGCGCGGTGACGGCATGGCAGCCTAACGCGGCCACCCGCTGGCATGCACAGTTGTGGTGTGGCGGCCCATCGTTGCCACCCGCTCGCAAGCACGGTGGCTGCAGTGTGGCTTGCCCATCCTGGTGGAGCCCGCATGCGCTCCTGGTGGCGAGCTTCACTGTATCCAGCAGCTTCAATATGGATTCGACATAGGTAACTGCGAATCTTCTCCATCTCCCTCGTTGTCTTTCTCTCAGGACTCTGGATCCTATGCTGGTGGTGGCGTGGAGGAGTACAGGCTCTGGATCCGGCGATGAGGAGGCCGATTGCGCCCGGATCATGTGAAGGTGGCGAACTACATCCCTGCTATGTACTGCATGCAGCACAGCAGGTGACAGTGGATCCCTTCTTCCTCACAGCGAGCGGCACGGTGGGCGAAAGCACGGGGCCAGATCCAGGTAGGGGGTTGGGAATGGGCTCACCACTGGACTCATGGTTTTTTTGGTTTTTTTGTCAATTAACCGAGGCAGTCGTTCCAGCTCCATTAATGGATTAACTAACGTAGGCAAATCAACCACCTCCTTAGGTCTGTATTAACGCGGAGCTTTGAACGGAGGTGGTTGCAATGTCCGTCTTAGAAAACCGAAAACGTCTGCGTCTAAAAAAAATTGTGTGTAGTGATAATTGGCACGCTAAATAGGGGAATTTTGCGCATAGGTTCATTGTGTTACAAATAGGCCTCACCTTCAAGATCGGTGGTGCGGAGAATATGTAGCCGGGCGACAAAATCACATTTGGAGCCTAGACTTCATCTCCGACCAACCCGGGAACATGCACTTGTGGACCCCATCTGCATGTTCGCTGTCGGGCTAGCGGAAGCTATGGAGGGAGGGCTTCTCGCCCTCGTCTGCCATGAGCCACTACGCTCGGGATGCCAACAATAACGATGCGATTGCGGAAGAGAACAGACGCTTTCGCCTGCAACTCGAGAAGCAGATCGGGGTGCATGGATACCAAGCCCAACAATCGACGCACGAAGGCGCGATAGCGAATCCCGCAACCAGGAGCACGCTGGAGTCAACGAAACAACGAGCTTGACCGCTCGCCCCTCTGGGACGAACGCGAGGAATGCTTGGGATGCTGAAGAACTTAATTATATAGCCAACTGTTTTGTTTTTTTTCCCACTCTTCTTAGCATCGAAATGATTGGCTTATCTGACCGGTTGTAGGATTACTAAGATGGGATGCCATGAAGCTACCTACTGTCTTGTGATAACTAGGTTGCTGCTTTTCAATGAAACGTGAGTTTTCATTAGCTTAGCCGATACTGCTTTCAACAACCATTAAAAATCAGTAATCCCCTAACCTTGGTACAAGTATTTCCATCTTCGTCTCTGGCCCGCAGGGAAGAATCAGGCATGGTAGATGTTTGAACAAATGGTTTGACAGGGGGCTGGTATTGTTGCAATTAAGAAAAGAAAACTGGCATTAGAAGTGAAAATATCCTGTTGCCTACTTAAAGCTAGTATGCTAAACTTGATGACAACAAGCATAAGATCACTGGAGAACTTCTCTGAAAGTCGTGAATGTTCTAACTATTTAGAAGACTATTAGTTTTCTTTTTTTTTTCATTCTATTTTTTATTTTATTTTCTGATGATGTAGAAATATTTAAATAGTATTTTTTTTCCAATTTAATAATTTCTTCCCAAAAACCATACGGTTTTCCAACTCTCCAAAATTATTAGGAAGAACAACAAAGTAAATGAAACATGAGTTCTCATAAGCTTAACTGATTGCTTTCTATAAAAATAAATGAATAAATAACTATAACAACAACAATAATAATAATAATAAACATAAAAGTAGTAATAATAATATCACTGAATTTTCTCACCTTGGGGCAAGTATTTCCATCTTCATCTCTGGCTGGCTGGACAAAATCAGGCGTTGTTGTGGATATTTGAACAGACAGTAAACCCCTTCCCTTGGTACAAGTATTTCCATCTCCGTCTCTGGCCTGCTGGGAAGAATCAGGCATGGAAGATGTTTCAACAGATGGTTTGATAGTGGGCTGGTATTGTTGCAATTAAGAAAAGAAAATAAACGGGCATTAATTAGAAGTGAAAATATCCTGTTGCCCTACTTACAGCTAGTATGCTAGACTAGATGACAACAAGCATAAGATGACTGGAGAACAACTCTGGAAGTCGTGAATGTTCTAACTATTTAGAAGACTACTAGCCTGGAAACATGCGAAAGGTTAAAAAAAAAAAGAGAGAAGGATGTGTATGAACAGTGAAGAACGGTGATGAATAGTGTCTTCTACAGCGAACGAACAGTGTCATGTACAGTAAATCACTGTAGCGATGTAGGTTATGTGGACAGGGCAGCTGCTCTCCGTTTTATTCCTCATTAAAAAGGTATAATTAGTTTTCTATTTGTTTCATTCTATTTTTTATTTTTTTATGTTGTAGAAATATTTAAATAGTATGTTTTTTTTCACTTTGACTAGCGTCGAAATGATTAAGATGGGGTGGCATGCAACTAGCTACTGTGTTGTGATAATGATAATAAGTAGAGCATATCCAAAGAGTTTTCAATAATTTCTTCCCAGCCAAAAACCATACAATTTTCCAACTCGCCAAAAAAGTATTAGTAAGAACAATAAGATCATCTCCAACAGTTTCCAATAATTATTCACTCCTAAAATATAGAAGACAATTTAACATTAGTATATACTCACTTTTATATATTGTTTCTCTCTTATACATTTGCGTCTGGAACTCTTTTCTACGTTTTATTTTTTCCACGCCCTTCTACCTCTAGATTGGCAAAATATACACGAGACCTCGAGTCCTCGCATCTTTACACGCGTGGAAGGATTTTTTTTAAGCGCTAAAAGATTGGGAGATGATTTTGGGAGTTGTTGGAGAGGGTTTTTTCCTTCCATTTTCCAAAAAAAAACATGGATTATGAAGGTTTATTGGGTACTCTTGGAGATTATCTAGTAAATGAAACATGAGTTCTCATAAGCTTAACTGACTGCTTTCTATAAAAATAAATGAATAAATAACTATAACAACAACAATAACAATAATAAAAATAAAAGTAGTAATAATAATAATATCACTGAATTTTCTCACCTTGGGGCAAGTATTTCCATCTTCATCTCCGGCTCGCTGGAAAGAATCGGGCGTTTTGGATATTTGAACAGACAGTGTTGCGGTGGGCTGCTAGTAATGTTGCAAAAAGGGAAAAAGAAAAAGAAAGGAAAAGCCACATTAGGAGTCCAAATGTCCTGTTGCCTACTATATAAGAAACTAGATGAACAAAGAACATATGTCTTTAGAACTTCTCTGAAAGTTCAATATTACCTCCTTGTAGAAAGCATAGATGGTCTGATCTGCAGATAATTGTTTGAGCTCTGACACCACATAGTTTTGGCCCACGCATAAGCTTGCAACCTCAACATCAGTTGTGGACACAACGATTCTGTTCCCATTCTTGTTGATTGGTAAGCATTTTTTAACCCGATTCCAATCTTCAATGGTGGATAGTTCGTTAAGCACAATCAGACATCTCTTGTCATTGACATACCTTTGGAACTCCTCTACCAGTGCTTGCCCTGTCTTCTCTGTTTCCATCAGAAAGTCAACCCCTACATGTACAGCTTCCTCCAACAAAGTCCGAAAGAATTCTTTTGGGCTGAAAGGATGCATCACTCTGACCCATGCCCGGCAATGGAACTTCTCCACGGTAGCTGGATTGTCATAGGCCTCCCAGATGATGGACTTGTGCCCAACATTACCGCTAGTTCCCCAGACTGCAATGACTCCAAGATCCTCACCTTCTTTGTTGATCAGCTGGGTAAGATCCTGTCTTGGCTGGTCCTTCTTCGCAGCATACCTTGCTTCATTGATGCCAAACATGGCTGTTACAGTAGCAGCAGCAGTATCACTAGCAGTTGCTGTCTTGGAGCTACAGCCCTCAGTGATGAGGCGGTAGCGCATGCTCCTCTGGCTCACGTCCTCAACCTTGGCCCTGAGATCCTTGATCTGCTTGGCCACCTGGCGCCTGTCACGCAGGGTGCGCGGTATGCGCCATGGCAGCCACCAAGAATGAGATTGCTTGTCCACACGGACGGCAAAGTCCATGAGGGAGTCCTCGACGTCGTAGGAGACGACGCGGACCTGCTTCACCCAGGTCTCCACCACCATGTGCTTGTCGTCTCGCTCCTCGTGCGCCGCCATGAGGAAAGACAGCATCATCTCCAGCTCGTCCCTGATGAAAGCCTGGTCGCGAGTGACGCCGAGCTGCAAGGCCACCTCCTCTGCCAAGGCGGATTTGGCGTAGCCAAGCGCTCCACTCAGCACGGACTTGCCCATGCTCAGCGCGGTGGCCTCCATGGTACTATGATTGTTTGCTATCTTCAGCAGAGTTCGCGTGGATTATTGACGCCGCACGGCGGAGAATCGCACTCCGGTCCGGAGGCAGAGGAGCATCAGCGAGCGGCGGAGGATGGAGCCATGGAGTTCGAGGCGGATCCGGTGGAATCTGCGAGGGTGTTCCTGACGACGGAAAACGGCGGTGGTGGGTGGAGGCGTCGAGCGGCGGCGGCGAAGAGCTATATGGTGATGAGCTCAGGAGATGCCACTACGGCCACAGGTCAGCGCCAAGAAGCCGCCGGCGAGTGCAGATTGAGCATGTTGTGTCGAGGGCCATGGCCTGAAAAAAGTACACATTCAATGTCAAAAAGCAGCCAATAAGCGTGCCAGAGTAAGCTCCACAGCTGCTCATACCCAAGGATTTTTCGTTCTGAAGCTTGGTTGCGGCGCTGCGTGTAGAGGGAGAGCCCCAGGGCACCTTTAACCGGAGAAAGAAAAAAAAAACAAAAAACAGGAGGAGAAGAGCTTGCTGCGAGAGCAATGGCGGTGGAGTGGCGCTTCTTGGTGGGGGGGAAATGTACTAATGGCCGATGCCCGGTGGTAGGCAAAATTAACGGAGAACTGTGACAGGGGAGGGGGCGGGCGTAGGAGATGAACCTGAGCTCGGTTTGGCCATGTCCACGAACGGAGAGGTCGATGAATTTGTGGCTGCCAGCGCCACCGTACTAGCAGGAGGAAGAACGACGTGGACATGGCAGACAACGCCATGAATCCATGATTGGCGTGTGGACAGTGGCTGCCCCGCCATCTACTCGTTCCTCTGTGTGGTGGAGTCAAGTCGCGAGTACCAGCGGTCGGGCTGCCAAGAAGAGCAACAAATAATCAATAATGGAGCGCCCCAGAGAGCGGCGGCCGAGTCAAGTCGCCGGAGCATCTTACTCCACATGGCCGGTGGTCCGGTGCGCCCGCCAATAATGGACATGGCTGTGAGTCCTGTGCGCCAATAATGGCGCCTCGAGTTGGCACTGCCCAGTCTACAATGTGCTGCATCCATGCCGATAGCTGCATCACTGCAATAGCAACAGTGATCTGATGACACATCAGGCTACGTTTAGATTAGAAAAGTTGGGAAACAGTGTACTGTATCAATTTCGTTTGTATTTGATAACTTTTGTCCGCTCATGGTCCAAGTAGACTCAAAAGATTCATCTCGAGTTAGCCAGGCAAAAAGCATAAACATACAACAGCTGCTACTTCATTTAGTGCTCCATGCAGGCAGAAAGTACAATCGATGTGATGGGAAAAGAAAACTATTTTTTTAACTAAACACACCCTGGCCCTGCTCAGTTCACCAAATTTTTTTAAATTTTTCATCATATCAATCGTCCTTTATATATGCATAGAGCATTAAATGAAGTAACAGTTCTTGTATGTTTGCATAGTTTATCTGATTTTCTCGATACGAATCTTTTAAATCTACTTGGACCATATTTAAACAAAAATTATCAAAAGCAAACGAAAGTGCTACGCTACCAAAATTTCGCAAACTTTGCGAACTAAAGCCAGCCGAATCAGCAGTGTTCCGTGAACAAATCAATAATGGAGGAGCTCCGTCTACGTATACACGCTCTACCGTGGGCCCAGCGAGCGGCGACGGGGACAAGTCGCCGGAGCGTCGTACTCCTCCACATGGCTGGTGGCCCCGGTGCGCTGCCGCAGTGCTGGCGCGTGTGAGTCCTGTGCGCCAATAATGGCGCCTCGAGTTGGCACTGCCCAGTCTGCACTCTGCATCCATGGCAATGGCTGCAGCCCTGCAATAGCAATACCACATTAGTTTCTAGAGTGGCTAAATTTAATTATGAAATATTTAGATGCATCATACATAAATTTAGTCACCTAAAGTTTAGCCTGTGCATCAGTTTGTGCTTCGTGTGCCCAGGATGATGAAACGGTTAGCCACCTTCTGCTCTCCTGCGTTTTCGTGTAGGAGGTGTGGAGCCGTCTCCTTCATCGTTTCAGCTGGGGGCCGATTTGCGCCTTTAATGGGGCGACCCTGCCGGAATGGTGGCTGGATTGCTGGTGGCCTTTGCCCAAGGAGTTGCGCAAGGGCTTTGACTCGGGTGTCTTGCTCGTCTCTTCCACGCTTTGGAAGGAACGTAATTCACGTGTCTTCTGTAGTGTGGCGTGCCCGCTAGCTGAGGTGGCAGCTCTGGTCCCTCGCTTGGGAGTTAGTTGGCTGAGTCCGTTGCTATATTCTTCGCCGCTCATTTTTTCGCCATGTAATCCTTCCGCTTTAGTTATCTGATGAGTTGTTACCGTCTAGACATCTCGCCGGGCGGATGGCTTTGTATCTCCGAAACTTCGTCTTAATGAAATACACGTTGAAGTCGTGTTTTAGATATAAAAAATAGCTGGTGCTTCACACAGAGCCTTCATAGTTAGGGGACCTGATCCTGCACGCGAGAGGTGGGAAACGGGAGACCAACAAGAGGATCGCATTATAAAAAAACAAGAGGATTGCGAGATCTGGGTTCACTATTCAGGCGGATCCCACCTGTCCAGATGATTGGAGGACGGGTGTAACACCCTAATTTTTAAATTCTGAAATCCTATAATATTCCTAAATAGCTTAATTAAGTTATATCCAAATTATGGGGTAAAGAAATAATAGTATAAATATTTGTTTGTCGCATTCATGCCACCCTCATATTCTTATTGTGTGATATATATAATTCATTTTCATTTAGGCTCTAATCAAATTTATTTTTGAACTTAGAATAGACGTATTTACCAAAATTACTGCCTTAGATATAATGCCAAATTAACTTTCCAAAATTAGTTTACAAAAATAGAAAGGAAAAAGAGGATCGCTCAGGCCGGCCCAGCAGAACGCTGCCTGCGGCCTGGATTTTCCACCTCCCTCTCTTACCACGTGCTGGCAGGTGGGTCCGCCCTGTTAGCAGAGGCTTCTTCAAAAAGTAGGTGACTATGTGTATCTCAAAGTCTCCCCCATGAGAGGACTCAAGAGATTTAAAGTCAAAGGAAAATTAGCACCAAGGTATATTGGCCCTTTCAGAATAACAGTAAAAAGGGGAGAGGTAGCATATCAATTAGAGCTGCCCGCCCAATTGTCCGATGTCCACAACGTCTTCCATGTCTCCCAACTAAAGAAATGTCTAAGAGTCCCAGAAGAACAATTACCATTAGAAGAACTGGAAGTTAAGGAAAACCTCACCTACAAGGAATACCCAATAAAGATCCTAGAAATCGCCAAGAGAATTACGCGAAGCAAGACCATCAGAATGTGCAAGGTCCAATGGAAACACCACACCGAGGAAGAAGCAACATGGGAAAGAGAAGACGAACTGAGAACCGATTTTCCACAGCTTTTTCCAGAATCATCCTCATCTTAAGGACGAGATTCTTCTAAGGGGGTAGGTTTGTAACACTCTAATTTTTAAATTCTGAAATCCTATAATATTCCTAAATAGCTTAATTAAGTTATATCCAAATTATGGGGTAAAGAAATAATAGTATAAATATTTGTTTGTCGCATTCATGCCACCCTCATATTCTTATTGTGTGATATATATAATTCATTTTCATTTAGGCTCTAATCAAATTTATTTTTGAACTTAGAATAGACGTATTTACCAAAATTACTGCCTTAGATATAATGCCAAATTAAATTTCCAAAATTAGTTTACAAAAATAGAAAGGAAAAAGAGGATCGCTCAGGCTGGCCCAGCAGAACGCTGCCTGCGGCCTGGATTTTCCACCTCCCTCTCTTACCACGTGCTGGCAGGTAGGTCCGCCCTGTTAGCAGAGGCTTCTTCAAAAAGTAGGTGACTATGTGTATCTCAAAGTCTCCCCCATGAGAGGACTCAAGAGATTTAAAGTCAAAGGAAAATTAGCACCAAGGTATATTGGCCCTTTCAGAATAACAGAAAAAAGGGGAGAGGTAGCATATCAATTAGAGCTGCCCGCCCAATTGTCCGATGTCCACAACGTCTTCCATGTCTCCTAACTAAAGAAATGTCTAAGAGTCCCAGAAGAACAATTACCATTAGAAGAACTGGAAGTTAAGGAAAACCTCACCTACAAGGAATACCCAATAAAGATCTTAGAAATCGCCAAGAGAATTACGCGAAGCAAGACCATCAGAATGTGCAAGGTCCAATGGAAACACCACACCGAGGAAGAAGCAACATGGGAAAGAGAAGACGAACTGAGAACCGATTTTCCACAGCTTTTTCCAGAATCATCCTCATCTCAAGGACGAGATTCTTCTAAGGGGGTAGGTTTGTAACACTCTAATTTTTAAATTCTGAAATCCTATAATATTCCTAAATAGCTTAATTAAGTTATATCCAAATTATGGGGTAAAGAAATAATAGTATAAATATTTGTTTGTCGCATTCATGCCACCCTCATATTCTTATTGTGTGATATATATAATTCATTTTCATTTAGGCTCTAATCAAATTTATTTTTGAACTTAGAATAGACGTATTTACCAAAATTACTGCCTTAGATATAATGCCAAATTAACTTTCCAAAATTAACTTTCCAAAATTAAGGAAGAAACTTTTGGCCTCCAGCAACGTCGTCAAGTAGCAATCTCATAAACCAGTGGGAACGGAATCATCCCGTGGCCCGTGCTTGCTAGCTAGCAACAGGTGAAAGGAGCTAGGTGAGGTGGTTTCAGAAGATGGGTGATCCGTATAGAAGGAAAACGATGTGTCAAAGGAAAATTAGCACCAAGGTATATTGGCCCTTTCAGAATAACAGAAAAAAGGGGAGAGGTAGCATATCAATTAGAGCTGCCCGCCCAATTGTCCGATGTCCACAACGTCTTCTATGTCTCCCAACTAAAGAAATGTCTAAGAGTCCCAGAAGAACAATTACCATTAGAAGAACTGGAAGTTAAGGAAAACCTCACCTACAAGGAATACCCAATAAAGATCCTAGAAATCGCCAAGAGAATTACGCGAAGCAAGACCATCAGAATGTGCAACGTCCAATGGAAACACCACACCGAGGAAGAAGCAACATGGGAAAGAGAAGACGAACTGAGAACCGATTTTCTACAGCTTTTTCCAGAATCATCCTCATCTCAAGGACGAGATTCTTCTAAGGGGGTAGGTTTGTAACACCCTAATTTTTAAATTCTGAAATCCTATAATATTCCTAAATAGCTTAATTAAGTTATATCCAAATTATGGGGTAAAGAAATAATAGTATAAATATTTGTTCGTCGCATTCATGCCGCCCGCATATTCTTATTGTGTGATATATATAATTCATTTTCATTTAGGATCTAATCAAATTTATTTTTGAACTTAGAATAGACGTATTTACCAAAATTACTGCCTTAGATATAATGCCAAATTAACTTTCCAAAATTAGTTTACAAAAATAGAAAGGAAAAGGAGGATCGCTCAGGCCGGCCCAGCAGAACGCTGCCTGCGGCCTGGATTTTCCACCTCCCTCTCTTACCCACGTGCTGGCAGGTGGGTCCGCCCTGTTAGCAGAGGCTTCTTCTTCCTTTCCCGGTTCCACTCGCGTGCGCAGGAACGCGCTCGCCCGCGCGCATCGTCGCTGCGTGCCCGTTTCCCCGCGACCGGGAACGAGCCTCGCGCTCGCCATGCCTATCCGAGCACGCGCGCCGCCGTCGTTGCTCCGCTCTGCGCGCTCGCCCGCGCACACCCGAGGCCTGCTGCCCCTATAAAAGGAGGCCTCGACTGTCCCTCACTCCCCACACCACTTCCCCGCTCAAATCCCCTCGCCCCCGAGCAGCAGCCTCACCGCCACCATTGCCGCCGACTGAGCTTCGCGCCACCATCGCGAATCCGCATCCCGGGAGCCCCATTCTTCAATCAAAACCCTCCACGAGCTCCGCAGCAAGGTACTGGAACTGCTCCACCCTTCCCCTCTCTCTTCTTCCACTCCGAGCCATCTCGCCGTGCCCGGCCCTGTTCCGACCAGCAGGCCACCCTCAGTTCCTTTTAATAACCTGAATTTGAATATTTTTTTAAAGTTCGGCATATCCACAGAATTGCCATTGAACTTAATTTCGCTATAACTGTCACGCTCCAAGTTCGATTTAGAACATTCAAATTGCGTTAGATTTATGATTTCACAATCTACATGATTATTTTCTACTGTTAGGTGTAATATCATTTTCCTAAAATTATGATTAGGATTAAAACTATCAACATACTAAAAGAGGAACCCATTTAATTTATAGCCTCCCCGTTTGAAATCATTTTCGCACGATTTTTGAACTCACGAAACCCTCGTAAAAACTTAAATTATACATTTATTTCTTTTGACCGCTTGATGTAATGGTGTATTGAGTTTTAATTATATGTATTGCTCTGCGTGTGATGATTGATGCGTATAGAAGAGAATTCGCTCGAGGGTAACGAGGAACAAGACTATCACGAGTCCGAGCAGCCCGAGTTTGAAGAAGGCAAGTGCCCCTTGATCATGTTGAACCCACAGAACTAAATTCATTTTACTTTTCATGCATGTGTCTTAATTTGATGAACCCCCACACTACCTAGAATTCTCTTTCTACTATTCCTTGCACCCAGGGTATGGTTTAATTAATTTGTAGAGTCGCTTAGTCGCTCAAACTCGCATATGGCATATGACACTTGACCTTTGTTAATTGGATTAATGATTTCATGGAAAGGAGATAAAAGGTTGATTTTTAGTAACATGGTTTAGGTAAGAGGGAATGAGTACTCAGAGACCTTTTTGGAGTACTCATGTCGCCTCTCCCCAAGGAACGGTTCATGGAGCGATCATTCAGGATTTAAAGTACAACCCCGAGCTATATGGCTCTGGCTTGATGAATTAACAGTAATTTTGTTAGTAGTGTGGCAACTTTCCGGGTAGGCGCAAAAGGGGGGCTTAGGAAATGAATATTAAGTCATGGTAATTCGGGTCACGTTGGGTAAGCACCTAGTGGCTACTCGGGCTACCCACGCGGACGGTTACATGCGCCTAGGCTGAAACCTAGCGTGCTGTCACTTACTAATAAAACCTGTGAACAATCTCGTAGTGAAACCCTGCCCGCTCACCTTGGAAGTGTTAGTGGGTCTTGCAAAGCCCGGGCAAATGGGAATCACGACTTGGTGGTAAAGTTGTACACCTCTGTAGAGTGTTGATCAATATGATATATTAGCCGCGCTCTCGGTTAAGAGCGACCTGGACCCTCACATGATTAGAAAATGGATGGGAATGATTAAGTGGTGATTATGACAGATCAAGGACTTGATATTGTTTATTTATTTTTATATTTACTATTCTCTGATTTTAATACTCATGGTATGGGAAAACTTCATTCACTATTAGTAAGGTAAGTTGTGTAAAGTAAAAGAAATCAACTAAAATGCTGATCGCTTAACCAATGTCAGCCTAACCTTGTTTATTAGCCTCATGTCATTTATTTTTCGTGCACTTGCTGAGTACACAATGTACTCACCCTTGCTATTCCTAAAATGAAACTAAAGGCTGCTCAGACGACCAAGGATGGGATGGATATCCTGAGGATCTTCCAGGGTTTTAGGCGCGTATCATTTCGTCGACCCTCCTATGGATTTACAAGGCTTCATCATTGTTTCATTTAATTATATTAAACACTTGCTTTTGTAATAATAACACTATTCGAGGAGATGTAATAAGATGAGGCATACTCTTTTGACACTGTATTTGATTACCATTGATGAAGTCGCTCATATGTGTGGAAAGTGATCCTGGCACACATATGAAATGTGCTCGATTTTAGCTTTACAAAATCGGGTGTGACAACAGGACGTCACGACACGTTCACCTTGGGCCGTCCATACTCCGTCCGCAGGTGACGACGCCAGGTGAAGCTTGTCCGTTGTCTGTCTCTAAAAATAATTTAATTTATAAAAAATACATGCAACGTTTATATCTCTAAATAAATTTATTAAAAACTAGATTTACATATATTTTCAATGATGTTAATTATGTGCCATAATATTAATATCTTGTAATATATATTTAGTCGAAAAAATTGTTTCCCGAGCATAAGTGAATGATAGATATTTAGGGGGTGTTTGGTACGCTACATCTGGCCAGCCAGAGCCTGGTCCCAACGGCATAGGTGTTCGTGTTTGGTGCATGTTTCTGCAGAGCCGGACTCAGTTCATATCGTGTTTGTTTACTGGCCAAAAAGAGCAAGGTGACTCTAGACTTGAAATAGGATAAGCTTACCCCTCAACCATCGACATTGTCATTTCATCAAACACTTGGCGCGCGCTCCACGCCGCAGCCATGGCAACCTGGCGCTCCCTCTGCAGATGGAACTGCAAACAAACTCGGGAGGAAGCAAACAGAGAAGGAAACGTCAAGGCAACAACAAGAACAAAACAAACTGAAGAATCTTGGACGAGAGGAAAACGATGAGCAATAGCTGCGGCGGAGTCTCTGCTGCCCGTGTCCGTATCCATGTCCGGTACCTTGGACCTCCGCACGGCGGCGCCATTCCTGGTGGTCTTCTACTTACTGGTGGAGCAGCCACTAGTACACATAACCTCAGCACACACGATTCTAAACGCATTTTTACATGTGTTTTTTCGAACCGTCTGTGCAAAGGGCCAGTAGAAATCGGCCGTTTGTGCAGGCGGTTGTTTATGAACCGCCAGTACAAATCCAATTTGTACTGGTGGTTTCTTAAGTGAACTGCCTGCACAAAACTTTTTCCAAAAATTGAAATTTTAAAATAGCAAAAGAAAAAAAATTAAATCTGGGAATGGACCCATCGGCAAGTCGCGGTATTTTTCGCGTAAAAATCGCGCGCTACGCGGCTGCAGGGTTTTGAACCCGCGACCTCTCCCTCTCGCGTAAGGCACCCTAACCACCCTACCTAGCACTCACATGTATTCTAATTGTATTAGATTCGCCACATATTGTTACGTAGCTAATAGAAATTTGATTGTTTGAGACCCTAAACAAAGTCAAATGAAAAAGTTGTCAACTATAAAGTTGTATAACTTTTCGAGATCTACAACTTTCGTGTAGAGTGTTTTTTCATCCGAGGCCTTTTTCAAAAAGTCAAATTTCAAATTTCAAACTTTGACCGCAATTTAAGTGAACAAGATGATTTCAAATAAAAAAAGTTTCAACTACAGAGTTTCATAACTTTTTGAGATCTACAACTTTCATGTAGACAGTTTTTCCATTTAAAGTCATTTGAAAAATTGCATTTTTAAAATTGGTAGCGATTTCTACCTGTGGTTTTGTTAAGGAACCGCCTGTAGAAATCGATTTTTACAGGCGGTTCCTTATGAAAAACCACCTATAGAAATGCCCCATTTGTACAGGCGGTTTTCTTAAGTAAACCGCCTATACAAATTGATTTCTACAGGCGGTTCTAAATCTGTCCCCACCGTTTTATTTCTAGTGACGCATGTTAATTAAATCCGCCAGTAAAAATAAATACATGGTGTTAACATAGAGCTTTTTTTTTTGTACTAGTGAGCTGTCCTACCACCGGAATAAGGGCCCCCTGCTCGGCTCACCGCTCGTGGTGTTGTTCCTAGGTAGCGTGGCGAACTTTTCAAAAATGAACCCGCAGTCCTTGGCTTTTAAAGGGCCGGCCTGCCACCCGTCAATGGGCCATATTGGGCCAAAATCGGCCCGAAGCTGTTTTTGCTTTTTCTATTCTTTTCTTTTACAAATAAATTTGTTACATCTTTGAAATTGCTTAGTAAATCACACAAAAATCATAAAATAGAAAATTAAATTGTTTCGGAATCCTTAAAAATACATCTATGTGCTTGATCTAAAATAAAACATGTTTTAATACAAAGTTTTTAATGCAAAATTTTTCCCTATGTTCCTAAAGGGCAAATATGAATTTTTTTTTAAAAAATAAACATAGAAGATCCAATTGGTTGGAACTCCACATGATCAAATATCATCACGTTAAACTTCCGTCTATATCTCAATGCTATAAAAGGAAACTCATCCTTCTAAAATATAGAGATCAACAAATGATAAATCCATATATTCTCATGCTATATATTGCCAAAAATAATTGAACTCCTTGTTTCTCCACGACAAATATAGTAAAAAAAGATATGATAATTACATTCACAAATCCAAAATAATATATAAACAAAACAATACCTTAAGGACGACGAAATATCCAAATTATATATACAAACCATAAAATGGAATTTTTTTTCTCATTACTAGATCTATGCACTAGATTACGAAACACCATTATTAAATTATATAAAAAATAGTTACCATTATTTGTAATCATCAATCTAACTGCATAGAATGCCATCCACGGCAACGCCGCGAACAAAAAAAAATCAATGCTAAAAAAAAAGGTTCACATATAAAACCATAAGTAAATTATAATACCACTACTTAATTGTATAAAAACCAATTTAGCTAAAACTATAAAGCAAAAAAAAAAAAGGAAAATGGCCATTAGCGGCAACGCCGCGGCCTTTTCTAGTAGGACAGAAAACTGCAAAGCCTGAAATTTGCCTGCTTCAATTTGGGGCTTGAAGCGCAAGCTTTATTGCCCAAGGAATTTGTGAAGTTAAAGTATAGTTCTCTATTGTTGCTTATGATTCCACAGTCAAACATTACGACTTCAGGTATTCGTAAATTGTAAGAAATAGTATTTACTACCCACATGAAGTATGGAACGAAGAGATAAGCAAAAACAACTGTGAGTTAGAGTAGTATAAAGATTCTGTAAGAATAAGACAGTAGCCTCCACTACAGAAAACCCGTACTTTGCCGAGTGCTGGGTGCTTTGCCGAGTGCCAAATATCGGGCACTCGGCAACGGCATTCTTTGCCTAGTGCCGTGCGGCACTCGGCAAAACCAGACACTCGGCAAAGAAAGTCTCGGCAAAGCGTGGCTGTCGGCAAAGATTTGCAGGGGGCTGACGGCATCCAATGCCGTCCTCTTTGCCGAGTGCCAGTAGTTTGGCACTCGGCAAAGCAGTCACTTTGCCGAGTGCCAACTCTAGGCACTCGGCAAAGTTTTTTTTGTTTTTTTGGTTTTTTTACACCAAATTTTTTTGAAGCTTCACTACACTAACACAAGCAACATGTTCAAATTTAGGACATTTTCATTGCGTTTTGACATATTTCTTTAGTTTATTTTGTTTCGGTAAAGACCTCTTTACTGAGTGTCTGGCACTTGGCAAAACCAGACACTCGGCAAATCGTGGCCGTCGGCAAAGATTTGCAGGGGGCTGACGGCATCCAACGCCGTCCTCTTTGCCCGAGTGGCAAAGCAGTCACTTTGTCAAGTGCCAACCCTAGGCACTCGGCAAAGGTTTTTTTTTTTGCACCAAATTTTTTTGAAGCTTCACTACACTAACACAAGCAACATATTCAAATTTAGGACATTTTCATTGCCTTTTGACATATTTCTTTAGTTTATTTTGTTTTATTGAATTTTTCCGAAAAATGTTATTTTGAACTGCACGTGCATCAAATAATGAATTTCGTTCATTCAAAAAACATTATCCTTGTTTGTTAGTATAAATATAGGTAAATTCAGGAACTGTCTCGAAATTTTGTTGAACGTGCTCACGGGGCAAGATCGCTAACTAGCATGCGGGTGCCTTTTTAATTATATAAAATGCAAATGAATTCCAAAAATCATCAAACTTGTCGAGATTTAATGATATCACATGCGTGTGCCGTGGTAAAAATTTAAAAAAAATTCGAGCACGTTGTCACGTACGATGTTCACAAACCAGCAAATCTCCACATGTGATATCATGTGATAACTTGTGGATATGTCTGGGTTTTGGACATCCGACGTCATAACTTGTTCGAAAACTTTTCAATTTTTTATCTAGCCTCTACATGCGATAACATGACACCTCGACAGGTTTCGTGATTTTCGGACTTCATTTGTATTTTATATAATTTAAAAACACTCCAACCACAAGCGGGTAGCCATGTTTGGTGAACGATGCGCTCAAAATTTTCGGTGAGTTCCTGGATACGGCCTCAAAATACACTCTACACCATGAATACCATTTTTTGAATGGCTAGATTTCATTATTTTATGCAGCTACAAGTCAAATTTACCTTTTCAGAAAAAATACAAGTAAACAAAATAAATTCATGAAATATAGAAACAAGTAATAAAAAAGCCCCAAATTCATACTTGCTTGTATACAATATATAAAAAGTGTAGAAAAAAATTTGAAATTAAAATTCAAATTTTTTTTTGCTGAGAGTCAAGGCCTGGCACTCGGTAAAGCCATGTCCTTTGGCGAGTGGCAAGCCTTGGCACTCGGCAAAGAGGTTTCCAAAAAAAAAAGGAAAAATCAAAAACAAAAAGGGCCACCAGCTGGCCCAACCCTAACTCCCACCCCCGCGCGCCCCCACACGCCCGCGCCCCTAGCCCGCCCCACCGCCGCCGCCGCCACCCCGGCCCACCCACCGCCGCCGCCCCTCCCGGCAGGAGCGCCGCCCCCCGCTCCCCCCAGTCCGCCCCGCCGCCACCGCCGCCTCGGCCTACCCACCGCCGTCGCCGCCGTGCCCCCCTGCCAGAGCGCCTTCCCCCGGTGAGCCCCGGCCGAGCCCGCACTGGCCGCCACGGCCGCCCTAGCCCCGGCAACCCCGGCCCAGCCCCGGCCGCCCCCCGGGTAGGAGGAAGAAGAGGGAGGAAGGAGGAAGAAGAAGAAGGGGAGGAAGAGAAAAAAGGAGGAGGAGGAAGAAGAAGGAGAAGGGAGGAAGAAGAAGCTCCCAACCCTCCCCGCCGCCGCTACCCCACCCCCGTCGTCGTGCCCGCCCATCGTCGTCCCTCGCCCTCACCGGAAAAGAAGGTAAAGCCCCAGGGTTGTCGGCCATCGTGCCAAGTCGGACGGCCTTCGTGCCGAGTTTGTGGTTGTCAGCTTTGTGCCGACAATTTTTCTTGTAGGTTTTGGAAACCTCCTCGTACAGGGGAGGTGCTGCCGAATTTTTGAACTTATAGTGATGTGTTTCTTCTTTTGTAGAGCAGAACATTTCGGAGGGGACCCGAAGCACTTTGCGACCCTGATCGTCTTCATCGGCGTCGTGGGTCTGCCTGCACTGCCTCGCCTTGTCACTACGTCGACTCACCACTGCGCCGCTAGCCTATCTCCACCGCCACCCTAGGTATAAATAACCTCTCTTCCTTATCGTTGTTGTACGTAGATCGGTGCAGCCCAGTTCGGTGTCTCTCGTTCGAAAGAGATACGTTTGAAGGTATGCAGATCTTTGCATATCTACGACCGTATCTCTTTCGGATTGTCGATATTTTTTGAACAGCCTGCGGATGCGTAGATGAGGTTAGTTTTCATGGTTCGCTACTATCCGAAACAGAATTTCAGCATCACCTCCCTGTTGTTCTCCGGATACACACTTTCCCTTGCAGGACGTGTATCAGGAGAACAGCGGGGAGGTGCTGCCGAAATTCTGTTTCGGATAGGAGTAAACCATGGAAACTGACCTCATCTACGCATCCGCGGGTGGGATTAGGACCTATCCTCAGCTATTAGATGGTAGGCACGTCAAGCAGATGCAATTGCTGGTTATATTACTCGCTTACATATGTATATGCCAGAGTATGGAGAACCGTGATTGGATGTACATGGGCCACCCAAGTATGACCGCAGAAATTCGATAGGATTCTGTATATCAATGAGCGCCGACGCTGGGTTTGAGGCCCAGGCAGCGCGCGTGCAGGACAAGGTCTGCAGGTCCCGACTCTCGGACTTGTAATACGAGACGTGGCTGTAGTACATCATCAACTATAGCACCGACGTTCTTAGACAGGTAGTGAGGAAGCGCGATGCTAGGAGCAGGACGCTCACGAGGGAGCAATACCTCTCGGTAAGTACTCCTTTCATGAAAAATAGGTTGGCTTCATTTCATCTTCTGACATATCAATAACTTGATGGCATACAGCAATATCATAATTCGTGCGCCAGGCACCGCCTCTACTGGGAGGCCATTGTGGACAGGTGGGCGGAGAAGCACAAGATCCGTCGGGACAGCCGCCAGCAGATGGGTGGGGCGCCACACCACCAAGGCAACCAGAGCCTCAGCGCGTATGTCAAGACATGGGTAAATTTCTTTATGTTTTTATCTTTATTTATCTATTCTAACACTTAATTCTCACTACTTGTAATCATCTTTGTGTTTTTCTCGCAGTCCCAGGCGCATCAAGGCCAGGAATGCAATGAGTTAATGGCGTACGCCTTGGCACATAAGGGCAAGGTGATGGCCCCGGACGTCACCTACAACCAGGCGGACGGGCCCGAGGCGTACACCAACGCGAGCGTCCACAGCAAGTTTAGCGAGTACACCTCGGCGGCTCGCTAGCGCCATGGGGAGGACTTCGTTCCGGCCACCCAGCCCTTGGACACGGACCTCCTAATGAGGCTGGGAGGAGAGAAGCAGCACGGTCTGTACTGGATGGCGGACAGCACAGTCGACTCCGCCTCTGTTGCCAGCCTCACGGATATTCGAGCAAGGAGCACGGACTCCTCCCTCCCCATACGCCCTGGGCAGCTGAGCTCACAGCAGCAGATGGCAGAACTCCAGATTACTACTCACAAACTCGTCGTTTATTGCTTTTACACATGTATCTTGCCTTTGCATTATTTAATCTTTGCGGGTGGAACGTTGCAGGAGAACGTGTGGAGGTTGAAGGCCCAGCAGGCGGCCCAGGCGGAGGCCCATCGGCTAGAGATGGCGGCTGTACAAGCACAGAGGGCGGCCGAGGAGCAGAGGATGCGGGACATGTTCAGCTTCATGGCAAGCCTGCAGGCCTTGCCAGGTGTGGTCGTGCCTCCGTCGCTGCTCGCTCCAGTTGTGCCTCTTGCTCCTGTTGTAGGGACTCCGGTTAGTATGTGAACCTATTGATTCTTTTAGCTTTTGCGCCCCTCCTGTACATACTCATGATTTCGCTTCTCCTTTGTGCAGCCACAATCGGCGGGTTCGAATCCGACTCTATACGGTGGCCCTTCTCCAGCGTCTGGGTGGCTAATTGGTCCTCCTCCATAGTCCGGGCACTCAGCTCAACAGCCCGGGTGGCCAGGATGTCAGTAGGTACTTTCGTGGTCTCTCTTCATGTTCTTCGGACTTCTATTGGACTTAGACTTCTGTTCGACTTGCATTAGAGACATATTTATATGTATTTGATGGATTATGGATTGTATGTGATGGATTATGGACGATCTATGTGTATGTGATGCACGATGGACAATATATGTGCATTTGGTGGATTATGAATGATGGATGTGATATATTCTTTGCTGTGTGTGATGATATATATGATATATATGTGATGTGTTTGTTTTTTTTAATGGAAAGCAAAAATAAAAAAATAGCAGTTTTGACCTCTTTGCCGAGTGCCACACTCGGCAAGTGCCTTGGCACTGGCACTTGGCAAATCTGGCCGGCAGACAACTAGTTTCCTAGATTTGCCGAGTGCCTGGGCCATGGCACTCAGTAAAGAATTTTTTTAAAAATAAAAAATTCTTTGCCGAGTGTCAGGGCCACGCCACTCGGCAAAGAATTTTTTAAAAAACAAATAAAACAGTTTCTTTGCCGAGTACAACGGCCTGGCACTCAGCAAAGAATTTTTTAAAAAAATAAAAAAATCTTTGCCGAGTGCCTCCAAGGTCGGCACTCGGCAAAGAGCCCGTCAAAGTTGACGGCCAAAAAGACTTTGCTGAGTGCTGACATGGCACTCGGCAAAGAAACCTTTGCCGACAGGTTCTTTGCCGAGTGCAGCACTCGGCAAAGCCTTTGCCGAGTGCAATAAGGTCTTTGCCGAGTATCCTGTAGTGTTCATCAAGTATTGGAACCTCTCCATCAGTAGCAAACTAGCAATATTCCTGTGTTTTGCAATGTGAAGGTGAAGGTATGACTGCAAAGCAATATATGAAATGGAAGGATGAGAAATGTTTTTATTTTGGAGAAAATGTTTCCACCACTTCATATATTTCAAAGAAACAAAGCGCATAGATATTGTTTCAGTTTATTAGCACACAACATATTCGGGACTTGTCCGTCAACATTGTTTAGGTACAGACTATATATGAAAGACTTGTATCACTATATGATTCGAGTGTAGGAGATTCTTAAGAGCTTAGCTTGTTGACTATAAGATGTTGTGTAGCATCTCCCAAGATCAGCAACATCCCAATCCCATTTGATCCACCAGTAGCTTTGGAGTCCGCCATCCACTAAATGATCGTTGGTGGCTCGCTTACCTTTGCTCCGTTTGTCTTACCACCAGTTCCAACTTTCCCAATCTTGTTTCATGTATACAGCACGTGCCATCTTCTTGTCAACTTTATCGGCAATCTCATCAGCCTCCTCACATCTTGCTAGACATCGTTCTAAAAACAGAGAGTATTTCGTAATTTCCAAAAACTCCGTAAGATTGCCGAGAACAGACATTCTTAGTAAAAAGTTCTTTGGCCTCAAATCCAAAAATTTAGCTACTGATTCTGAAGGACCGAAAATGGTGACCAGAGGAGGGGGTGGGTGAATGAGAGCCTCAAATTTCTTTCGAAATATTTGGCCGTTGTCCAAAATCAAACCCCAAAAAGCGAATAACCACGACACGAGAAATCCATGAGCTAATTGATGGCTGGGTATTTCTGGTGATGACCAAGAGACGCAGTGAGATCCTCAAAACACATCCAAGCAAACCGGCGAAGACTCGAGAATCGAAGATCCGAATGGATAGTACCAAAGCCAACTGGTGATAAGAGTACTTAAAAACGATCTTTGCGTCGCTAGAAAGCCAACAAAAAAATCGGATTGCGAATCGGAGTTCGAACGCGCAATATATGGATGAAACAGTGCAAAATAGAGAGCATCAGACTCTCTTACTTTAATGTCCGGGCTACTGTTCACACGCCGCATTGCATGTGCTGGTCGCAGCGCTGGCGTCCGGTGCTACTGTTCACCAGCGCCTATATAAAAAACAGTCCGATCTCTTTTGTGTCAACTCCAATTTACTCTAAATTTTATGGGCAGGCTCTTTAAGTAGCTACGATGCTACTCCAATAAAATTATTGTCTTCTATTGCCTTACAAGTTTGGAAATCGATAAAAAACCGAGAGAAAGCGAATAGCGAACCGAAAGCAAAAAGTTGCCCGATCTACGTGCTCATCCCAAACCAACTCAATGGAAATCGTCACAAGGACTCATAGCACAAGATGCAACAAACGGTTCAAAAAAGATCAAGCAGATAGGGAGATGGATCATTGGAAAGGGAGAGGAGAAAAACAAGAACGCGAAGAACGGTGAATTAAACAAGCCGAAATTGAGACACAAAATTTCAGATGAACCACCACGGTTACGGCCGCGCTTCCTGAAGATTTGAGTTTACACAGATGAAAGATTACACTGGGAGAATCATATGCGGATCACTGTCTGCCTAAGAGAGTGGGGAAACTACTTCAAATCCTAAACAGAAGTGATGAGAGGGGAAATGGGCAGCCCTCTCCTATTTATTGAGGCTTATTATATTTTTCATTTAGCCTCCAACTTACTCTACTAACTACTAGGTGAACCAGCTAACTCTAAGGCATTCTGGCACAACCCTCTCTACCGATCCAATCCGACGACCCTGCTTTCTCTCTAGGCTTGTCGTCGCTTTGACGCAACCTCCAGGATTCCGTTACGTGTCACCTCATTTCCTCAAAAGCTCCGCCCTGGTTCTGAGGCCCAAACCTTGAAACCCGCCTTAGGGGTGGTTTTGGGCTCAACCACTAAACCTCCGCTAGTAGCATCCTCAGACGCGCCCCCCACGTTCTGGGTAGTGTCCAGCCAGTTCTCGACTGCACCGGCCCACGGTCCGCCATCATGTGCTCTTCTTCTCGTCGATGTCCGTAGGTGTCAGCCACCACGGCTATCACCCGGCTTCTCCGGTCCCTCGGTCGAAGCCGCTTGACCTTCACCATCGCCGTCGACCACCATCTCTAAGCTCCACACCTGCGCACCGCACGCCAAGCGACATGTTGTGTAATACCAGTTAATAATCACTCAATACAGCCCGAATCACAAGGGCACATATCAACCCTGTATTCGCAAATTCGACGTTAGAACCAAAGTTTTAGCAATGTATAAGATTGGGGGCTGCTGCATTCATTATCATTGCAAAAGAGGCAGGTCATATCTTCAACGGGTCTCTTTTAGTTTTAGCTAAGTCGTCTCTAGCGAGAAGTTAATTGCTACTAAGGAGTGATAGGAAAATTTCTACTCTTGAGTGCACACAAATTTTCGAAATGGCCGGTGCGTAGATCGAAAACATGTCTTCGCATATTGCAATCCAACATGGCTACATATGCTCTCCCATCTCGAAAAGAATATAAATCTCGCTTCACGAGGAGTCAAAAAATCTTAAGCTTGACTAAATTTATAGAAGATATTATCTATATTTAGATCTTCAATTAGGTTTATTATAAAAATATATTTCATGATTAATCTAATGATACTTATTATGTATCATGAGCATCAATACTTTTTTTTATATATGATTAGTCAAAATTAAGAATCTTTGACTCCTCAAGAAATGAGATTTACTTTCTTTTTGGGATGTAGATTTACCTTCCTCGCAAAATTATGGTAGTGGGCATTTATTTTTTTCAAAGAAATAAAAATAAGAATCTGTAGTTTAGATATTTATCTAAGGTATTTAGCTATCTATATATGTCACGGAACAAGTTATAGCTGGAGATTTAAAACCTCGATAAGAATGTAAAAAAAATGTTTATTGATGATGTCAGTGTGTATCTGTATTCCCTAGTCTTCTGTTGACAGCTGAATCTGGCCAAGTCGACAAACCCGGCTTGGCCGGGTTTTGTCCCTGTGCCGGCCCCAGCAGCCCGCCATGTGGCGCTCTCACAGGCCCCATGAGATCCGACTTGGCCGGGTTTGGACCTGGCTTAGTCAGGTATGGTCGAGTCCGAACTGATTTATAGATTAGATCGGTTTTTGGCAATGTTTTGGCATGGGAAACCTGGAGACCTACCCTAAGACGTGTTTCCTATTGGGATAAGTCCACCCCCCTCTATATATATGAGAGGATCATGGCCGATCGAGATCTTAACCATCCAATCGTCAAAACACATCTACAAAAGTAGATTATCCTACTGTTTGGCTCGACTCTCCGTGAGTTCACTCGGCGTTCTAGGCGACCTCCGTGGTTCCTAGGGCAACCTCCATGTGCATCGCTCCGACGGATCTTTCCGAGAGGTGTTCAGGAGTTCTCCGGCGAAAGACGAGCGCTACATCGACCATCAACGTCCTCTGCTGCAAGTTATCGGTCGTACCGACGATCAGAGATCAAACCCTAACCTTCCCCGGCGAAACCCGAGGAAGGCAGCTCAGCCGGCTCCTAGAGCCGGCCAGGCCGGGTTCCAAAGCCAGCCAGGCCGGGTTCTGCGGCTCTGCTGCTTCGTTTTGTTTCGTCTTGTGCACGGTGTGTGCGATCTAGCACCTGCTGGTGTGTTGCCTAGAAACTGCGTCAACACCTTCCTTGCTTCGGTGAACACAAAGAAAGTACAGTACACATTATGTTTCCCACTTTTGGTGAGTGAATACAGTGCGAATGATTAAACAGCAATACAAGAAGGTTACGACGGTCCCGCTAGTTTAGAAAATGGTGCTAGTATTTGGTTGATAGATGTGAATTTCTGTGTATCTAAAATCTATTTTGCGCAGAACAGAAACAATAACGTGAGTGGATGTACACTGGTTGGTCTCGTACACAAGCCCCCTCTAATGATTGGATAGAAAACACCAACCAGTTTTTGGATCGTGCTTTCTCTATGCCTAATGTAGTTGAAGATGTTCCTGGAGACTTTACTCTCATGAAATAGATGTTGGTGGTGGCTCTCAGGAAAACCATATTTCATGAAGGTTTGAACATGTTTTCCTGTTGGTGTTGGACTCCCAGGTTCCACGAGAGTTGAACATGTTTTCGTCATGGTGTCTTGGTCTCATGAAATTTATATTTTGTGATGGTTCAAACTTTTTCGTGGTGATCACTCCCTCTCATGAAATACTATTTTCCTGTGGGTTTTGAGACTCTCACGAATTAATTTCATGTTGGTGACCTCTACGAAATACCGCCATGAAAAGACCATTGCAAACCTGACGACAATGTAATTTTCGTGAAGGTGGCCGTCATGAATCTTCACCACGAAAATAAATTGTGATGGTTAACTCTCATGAAAAGTGTATTTTCCTGGATTTCATTATTGTGAGATCAATCGCGTGTGAGTTATTCCTCATGAATCTTTTTCGTGATGGTAAAACAATATTTTGTGATGGTATTTCCACTCTCACGAAATCTCAGCTTTCTGGTAGTGTTTGGTCATTTTAAGAGACAAATGATTTATTTTCACACTCTAATAAATGAAAAAACACACAAATATTATGCTCATGCCGGAGTTTAGTGAGTTGTTCAGTGTGTTACACCGCGGGTGTCAGAATGTGAGCCGTGTAAGTAAACAAGCATCGCAATATGAGTTCGTGTTACTCTGAACCGTTAAGCGAAGTCTAGAGCAATCGGGCTGCACGAAAAAAGAGAATTTACGAGGAGCACATGTTATACACCCGTTGGGTGTGAGCCGACAACAAACGCGGGGCTGTTTGAGTAGTTGAGAACATAATTTTAGTAGGCCACGGAGGCACATGAATAATATCCGGAGATATATAAAGAATATTTAAAAAATATTAAAGCATGACTTAGCTTGATTTGTTGCCGATCGAGTTGAGGAGTCGGTACGGTGAGCCATAGCATCCGAGTAGATGGATGTAGACTTGATAGCCCACGTGTCGCTGGCTGCAGTCGGACAGCTTGATGTGCAGTCGGCTAGCAGATGAACAACTTGCTTGTGGCTGAAAGCAGTCGGACGGCTTGCTAGCTCCAGGCTTGTTAACAGCTTGCTTGAATTGTTGATTGGCCAAATTGCTCGGCCATGCACGCTTCATGCTGATTATTTTCCTTGGTTGGTCGTTGGATTACGCAAGCATAAACAATCAGCCAGAGGCATTACTCTGAGCTTTGCATGCGTGATAGGAACGATACGTAGTCTATTAGCTTCTGGTTCGTCTTGCATGTAGATGTACATAGCCTTCCTGTTTGCTATTAGCTTGCCTGCACCTTGGCTTCGTGTGGGATTCATTCTATGCCGCCGTGCATGTATACATCTCTGCTAGCTTTTGTGCATGTAGTCGGACAGCTGCTAGTCGAACTCGATAGAGTAGGAGTCCAACTCGGCAGGACGTACGTCGCAGTACTCGTCGATGACGCCGCCGACAAAGCGATTCACGATTGGGATGAGCTGGTCGTACACGGCCAGGTCGTGCCGGCCAAACTGTTGAATGCTGTTGTTTGCTAGTTGATGCGATGCAGATGGGATTGTTAACACATCAATTTGAATCTTCCCACTTGCATTAATTGCAGTAGCTGAAGGCTCCGAACATGTCCTCTGCTTTTGTCAACGCGTGTCGGATTGATCATATCTCGACGGAACTCGAGGGAGCTGGAGCCTGATCGATCGATCCTGTTGCTACTGGATGCGGGGTCATGATGGTGACTTGTGAGCATCGGGAATTGTTGGTTAACTCCACGTATTCAAATACGATGTTCTTGCAGCTGCGTGCTGGCGCTAGCTGCCGTCACGAGAAGTCAGAGTTGCAATGGTCGTTGCTGGTGACTAGAATCCCCACAAGAGAACTGAAGGTGAAGATCGACCCCGCCAAGAACGTCACGTTATGTTGAGGTCCGTTGAGCCCTCGAAGGTAAATTCACCGAAACCCCCTACCTGACGTGCTAGCTGTCGGTGTTTGATGACCAACAACCCCGGGACGATTGTTCCGGTTTCGACGAATTCAGGAACTCGACGGTAACGCAACGGAAAGGCAATTTATACTGGTTCGGGCCCTCGTAACTGAGTAAAAGCCTTATGTCCAGTCGGCATGAGCCTTTGCATGAGATTGCTTTGTATGATTGTGTGTGTGGATCCCGATAAGGAGTCCCGCCCTTCTTTATATAGTCTAGGAGGCAAGAATCCTAATCGGTTACAATATAAGAGTTTTGGTAGGATTACAGGATAGCACTGTTATTAGGATTACATGTTGGGAATACTAGTCGGACTAGATCTTCTCCCTTCCTTACGGGGTACATAGGGTACTATGTACCGACAGAGGGGAGGGCTCGGGAGGGAGGGAGAGGTGCTGGCTGTGGGGGAGAGGGAGGAAAGAGAGTGGAGGAGAGGACACCATCGGCTTCGAGTGCGTGGGGAGTAAAATGAATTGAGAAGAGAAGAAACCCTAAGTCTGACTTATATATGAGCCCAGTAGAAGGTTTGGGCTCAGAGCCGGACCAGTACTTTTAGAGGCGGGTTTTATAGTGACCATTTTTGGAGGGGTTGTCTTAAAACGACTGCCTCCGTAAATCCATTTTTGGAGGTGGGCATTTTCTAACTGCCTCAGTAAATAAAATGACCCTCTTCGTAAATCGATTTTGCGAGGTGGTCATTTTTTTGTTGCCTCGGTAAATAAGTGACCACTTCGATTAATCGCCGGGCATTTTTGAGGCAGTTGGATTTTGTAACCACATCGGTTAATGCCTAGACGGTGCCTCGTGAAACAATTTTTGTAGTAGTGTTAATCCATGGTATATTGATAATGTGGTGCTACAGTAAACTACGCTAATTGATGGATTAAATTGGCTTAATAGGTTTGTGTCACAAATTAGCCATGGCTTCTACAATTTGTTTTATAATTAGGCTTAATAGATTTGTCTCACAAATTAACCTGTGTGGAAATAAAGAGGAGGGCAGCTTTCATGACGTGGTTAGCTGTACACAAGCCCGATTGTTGCGCCAAGCCATGAGGAGACAGTGGAGGCTTCCTGACGAAGAACACTTCCGCTTTGTAGGGAAGGACTGGCTGCTGATCTTATTGGATAGATGCACTCAGATGCAACGGAGTAAGTGTTTTTCTACTACTATGGCGAGCCTGGTACGTGCATAATGAGATTGTCGATGGTGCAGGAAAGTAGTCAACGGCAGACTCAGTTGGCTTCCTGTTGAGCTACTGGGAAAGTCTGACTTCCGGAGGACCGCCGATGGCTGATGATGTGAAAGGGAAGCACCGATGGGAGAGAGAGAGACAGTAGACAAGAGGGTGATCATCTTCTAAGACAACCTCAGAAGAGATGGAAGCCACCAGATGCGGGCTGGATTAAAATTAACATTGATGACTCCTACATGCAGGAAACAGGTGAAGCAGGCGCTGGAGTAGTCGTTCGAGATAACAACGGCAAATCGAAATGCCCCCAAAAATGCTCTTGAACTCGTTCATGGTGGAGAATCGTCCCGATCTACGAGTAGGTTTGGAATCGAACGATTTCCTTCGGTCAAAAGACTCTCCACACGACAAAGATTAAGTGCACACAAAAGGAACGGATCGAAACGACCTAGAACTCACGAATCAAGCCACACAAGAGAGGGGGAAACGAAGAACACAAGAACAACACAAAGAACACATGCCTTATTTCGAATCCCGGAGACGCTACGAGGTTAGAGCCTCGATTCCCAGCTCAAATCACGAGTTTACACTACCATGAACACTAGTAGTGGATCTCTCCCTAAGTAAGTGTCTTAACCCTAAGTGGTGGAGGTTTGAGAGTAAATGAGAGAGAGATAGAGATGGAGGGGCTGCCATACCCCTTCATATTCACTTATTACAAATTTGCAAATACCCCGTAACTACTACTACTGCTGCTAATCAGACGAGCCAGCTAGCCCTAGAGCACTCTGGAACAGCCTGTCTCTGAAGATGTGATCGGACGACCCCGCTTCCTGCTCAGAGTTGCCATCGCCTTGCCGCAACCTCGGAGATTCCGCCACGTGTCGTCCTGCTTTCCCGGAAGCAGCTCTGCCCGGGTTTTGAGGTCCAAACCCGAAAACCGTCCTGGGCCGCGTCCCGCCCATCCTCGATCGCGCCGGCCCACGTACTGCTCCGAGTCGCTCGACAATGCTCGATCACGCCTGTCGATGTCGCCAAGTGTCCGCCACCGCAACTAGCGCTCCGGCATCCAAGTCCCTCGGCCCAAGTCCCGCATCCGTCCTTCACCGCTCTCAGTCCATCGGCACGGCCCGCTCGCTTGACCTTCACTCCACCATCCGCCACTGCATCCGTGCTCAACACCTGCACATCACAAACCAACCAACATGCCAAGAGAACTCCATTGACAATCACTCATCACCAATCCAGACACTAAGTCTCACACTTGTGTCCGCACCGAGTCCAAGATTAGTTTGCTCACGAGCATGATTAGAGAGTATTGCTGGTGGGGTGTAGACAAAGGGAAAAGGAAAATGGCATGGATGGCTTGGGAGAAGCTTGTGCAAAAGAAGGGTCACGGTGGAATAGGCTTTAAAGACCTTGGGCTGTTTAATCAAGCTTTGCTGGCTCGCCAGGCATGGCTATTGTTGGAGTTTCCTGATAGCCTCTGTGCTAGGCTGCTAAAGGCAAGATATTATCTGAGAGGACACTTGCTTGACACAGCTTTCGGCTCCAACACGTCCCAGACATGGCAAGCTATTATGCATGGGCTCGAGCTGCTCAAGGGCGTGATCTGGCGCGTTGGCAATGGACGACAGATTCGAATTTGGAGAGACCCATGGATCCCAAGAGGACCATCCCACCAGGTCTCAATAGTGCGTCGTCGTCGAAACCGAATTCATTGGGTAGCCGACCTTATGAACACAGACGGAACGGACTGGGATTATAATTTGCTGCAAAGCATCTTCAACCCAGCAGATTATGAGGAAATTTCAAGGATTAGGATTTCGCCTAGAAGGTTGGAGGATGTGGTAGCTTGGGAACCAGAGAAGACGGCCGTTTTTTCTGTTAGAACGGCATACAACATTGCGTTGATGGAGAAGTCCACTGAGCATAATGTAGGGTCTAGTGAGCACCCTGATGGACAAAGGAAGCTCTGGGCAAACGTCTAGAAAAATGAAGCTCCTCCAAAGGTCAAAATTTTTGCTTGGAAATTATGCAGGGATATCCTTCCTACAAAAAGGAACAAGTTTCATCGACACCTAGAAGTAACACCGGTATGCGACCTATGTGGAAATGAAGAGAAGAGCAGCTTTCATGCCGTGGATAGGTGTACACAAGCCCGATTGTTGCGCCAAGCCATGAGGAGACAGTGGAGGCTTCCTCACGAAGAACACTTCCACTTTGTAGGGAAGGACTGGCTGCTGATCTTATTGGATAGATACACTCAGATGCAACAGCTGTTTACCAAGAGAAGATGTAAAAAAACCAGCTGCTGCAAACATAGAAGTAGTAGGAGAGGAGAGGAGAAGAATAGTAGTAGGACTAGGCCAAACAAATCAGCTGGTGCCTGCCCCTACCACAAAACAATGGATAAAGGCAGGCATCAGGTGAATGGCTTTCAGTTTCAGTTTCAGACATTCACAATGATATAAAGATTAGAGTCAGCTCTAGGATCATGCATATGTATTGGACAAAACCAAGCTCCCAGGTAGCATATAACAGTCAAGGAAAAATTCTATCTATCCAATCCAGTAACATACATTACATTGCATTTTCTCTAGTGAACAGAAAAAAAAAAAGCACGGGCAAAAGTAGAACTGGAATTTGAATGTGGCATCTCTAGCATCTCTACAAGCACACAATATGGCATGGCTTATGTTATTTTGGAATAAACATACAAATCAATGCTATTCGGGTTTCCAGTTTACTCCTATCTGATAAAACTATATGCAGCAGCAGCATACTCAAATATTCGGGTTTCCAGCATACTCAAATATGTTGATATATTGACTTTGAATAGCCAAATCTTCTAATACAGTAACTTTGCATATTCATTTTTTTTTGGTGGGGGGGGGGGGGGGGGGGGCGGGGGGGGGGCAATGGCAGCAAGGTACCATTCCAAGTTCAGCAATCCATGTAACCATGTAACTTTGCATAGTAAAAGCACAAGCTAAAAGATCACACTTAATTTGTTCAGTTTCAGTGTATTAGCACACAAGCTGAAGATCACACTAATCAGACAGTTAATTTGTTCTGTACAAGAAAGTAATTAGATTAAAACTAGCAGACGCCAATGATATCTCATACAGGTCTGTACTAATAAACTGGCAGACGCTACCGCTATCCACTAACAAGCAAGTTAAGTCAACAAATAGCTGGGTGTGCACTAATATATTATCACACTGCATATGACTTATTTTAACTATGCATTTTAAGAAATTGGACATTGCATATTATAAAAATAACACATGAACAGATATGATGCGAAGGCCAGATCCACTATGCATTTTAAGAGATGCTCACCCGGCTATGCAGGTCCAGTGCAAATCTTCATGGTCTGATGTGTGTACATCTGAAAAATAGTCCACCAAGAATTAGCTATCGTTACATACTACAAGCAGTCAAGCACTGGGAAACCATACACCATTAGTAATTTCAATGAAATTTTCTTATGGTGATAGGCTGCCAACATATATAGTGTGTGCAAATACCACAGGCAGCTCTGAAAAAAGTGAGCAGCTTCAAAGTGAGCAGTGAGCAGTGAGCACTGAGCAGTTCTTGGAAATTTGTTCTTGAGAAAGAATTCCGTACATATCCAAACAAGAAAGTTGAGTAGAATGAAATCCTTAGTAATTCAATTCTCATTGAATCTAACTTCCAGATAATCAAGCACAACAAAACAATGGATACTGTTTCTCTCAGGGGTATAACATAATAAGTAGCTCAAGCACAAAACGGAGTAGTGTCCAGTGTGTCGGACAACCCTTCTCAACACCATACACAGTCTCCTTCGATGCTATTTTCACCCTCTCTAGATTTTCTAGACCTTTCTTTTGTAGTAATATTTCTAGTCCCAAGGCCCGAATCATGTCCTCCAAATTGTCACCGTCATCTCCATCCCCCTCACGTGCTCCACCATCAATGCCGTCACCGCCACCAGCATCATCAGCACCTTGTTCGTTGCCAAAGTCACCACCTTGTTCATTGCCACAGTCATAGAACGTGTCTTCATCATTGTCATATTGGTGCAGATGCTTCAGTGTTTCGGCATCAAGTCCTTGAGCATTGTTGCCGTCATCAACAACAATTGTCTCACCATGATGAATCCACACTGTGTAGTCTGGAACAAATCCTCGCATAACCAGGTGTGATTTGATGGTATCCACATCTGCAAATGCCATACAGTTCTTGCAATCTTTGCAAGGACAAATGATTGTATCCCTATTATATGTCAATGTTGATGCATGCTTCTGTGCGGCTTTAATAAATTTGTCCACCTCATCACGGAAACCTTCATCGATCCTTGACCAACCATACATCCAAGAGTTCCTGTACTCCATCTTTTAAAAATAAAACGATAAAAAATACATGAAATGAATCAAATTAATACATGAAACATACATAAAACTAGGGTAATCTCCACTAAAATCAAGCAAGAGTACTAAATAAAGGGTGTGAGCTCATTTCTCTAACTAATCTATACAAATAGCTTCAAAACCAGGGTTTAATTAGCTCTATACAAAGCTCATTTGTCTATGCAAAGCTCTAATTTACTCACTAACAAACCATTAAATGGTAAAAATTACCTTCTACAAGCTCTCCACCAAAGGAAACAAATTAATAATTAATTACTTGAGAATAATTGTAAAATTCTATGGTAGAGGATAATTAATTGATTTCCTATTAATACATAAATATTTATAAAGACAATATATATATTAAATGGTAAAAATATATGATTACAAAGAGAACAATTACCAACAATTATTATTTTATCCACTACCTTTCATGCCAACCCTATTTCAAATTCATGAAACATAAATTACAAAATAAAAAAAGTTGTAACCCTAGATCTAAAAATAGATTTCTCCATGCATGAAACTAGGGTGTAATAATCTAAAAAAATCATGCAAGAGCAACTAATAAAGGTTGTGAGCTCATTTCTACAACTAATCAACACTAATAGCTTCAAAAGTAAGCTCTAATTTGCTCCACACAAAGCTCAAGCACCATGGAAGAGATAGAAAACAAGACTCTAATTTTTCCACTAACCAACCATTAAAACTTTAATTAAAGGGTGAGAATAGCATTTTTTTACCTTCTAGAAGCTCTCCACCAAAAGAATTGAGTTGAAAACCTCCCCCCTTAGTAGAGCAATTTTTTGGGAGGAGCCCAAGGCCTCCCAGCCTTTTTCTGCGAGTTGGAGTGACTGGCTCGAGGTGGAAGAAGGTGAGTCTAGTTTTTTATACAGCCGGCATTTGTAAGGACGGTTCAAATACCAGCGGCCTCTTACAAATCATTTGTAAGAGCGGTTCATGATCCAACCCCCCTTACAAATGGATTTGTAAGGGCGGTTGGTGCAACCGCCCTTAAAAATCAAGTCATTTTTAAGGGAGGTTGGATCACTAGCCGCCCTTATAAATCCATTTGTAAGGGGTTGGTTCACGAACCGCCCTTACAAATCATTTGTAAGAGGGGTTGGGTTGCTGGGCCCGGCCAACCCACTGTAAGAGGGGCTCGTGATTGAATCCCCTTATAGTGAAATGGGGCTGGCACTTACAAATTATTTTGAGGTAGTGCCACCAACGTGACTCGATGCCGCAGCCGATTGATGCTGCAAAAAATGAAAAGAATGCGTCAATTAAAATTTTGGAAGAACCTCCCCTGCACGGGGAGGTTTCCAAACCCTGCAGGAAAACAAACGGCACAATGGCCTTCAAACACATATATCAATACACCGCCACCAACAACACCACCACCACCCAAACACCACAACCACCACCGCCAGAACAACTGCTGCCACCGCCACCAACACCACATTGCATGTTTGAGATTGCATGTTTTTTCTAGTGTGCCCTATGTCAGGTTAAAAACAAAGTAACTAATATATTGGTACTCACCGGAGTAGCTGGCTGGGCAAGTGGAGCGATTAGGCTAGCTTGTATAGATCGACCCATAGCGACGCCATGAGAGCACACGAACCCCACCAGCTTCTCTATCCTCTAGCTCTGCCTCATCTCTGTCTTGTACCGCAGCCTCCTATCTTCTTGCAGTTGGGCCTACAACATTTCACCCCAAATGTTAAAGTAATGCAAAGGTACGTACAAATCAACAAGCAACGAATAAAACAGAAATTACCTGGACTTCGTTGACAAGGTGCGAAGCAGTGGTTGGCCGTGGGCGTATGGCTGGACTTGCACTCGTGCTCCGTGCTCGGATCTAGGAGAGAGAGGGAGTAGAGGATGTGTCGATGACGCCGTCGCCCATCCAGTACCTCCCATGCTTCTTGCCTCCCTCCACCCTCATGACGATCTCGGATCAAAGTCTTGCCCATGGACCTCCCTTGCCATCTCAGTGTACTGACTGAGGCGGCTATGGACGGTCGCGTTGGTGTACGCCGAGGGAGGGTTCTCTGGGTTGTAGGATACATCAGACGTCGCCTTGCCCTTGTGGGCCATAGCATATGCCATGAACTGGGAGCCACTGCTGGCCACCATGCGACGACGACTGCAAGAAAAATAGCAAGATGATTAGAAATTATGCAGAATGGAGCGTTATAATCAATGGGGAATTCTCATACCTATGTTGCGCGTATCCACTGAGGCTACAGCCGCCTTGATGGTGTGATACACCTGCCATCTGCAAACGGCGCTCCCGACAAGCGTTGTGCTGGACAAGCCACTCAGGGTCGCACCACTTGTCCACCATTATTTCCCAGCACCGGGGATCTCCAAAGCACCATTCTGGAATCACCTACAAGTCATCAAGTATATGACATATAAGAAGTTAAATTAAATCTACCCAAGCACATAATAAATCATTACTAATGTTAGACTACATTTACCTTCATGTACTCTTCTTGGTCAGCTTTTTGTCATATGGAAGGTGGTCGGTTTCTGCGGATGGAATCTTGGGAAAGGTCGCATCCACCAACATATCCAATCCAAGCCAGCCAGGAATTTTCTTCCAAGGAAAGAAAGAAAAGAGGGGGGAATAGACAGCGGCATTGCATCAGGGCCTCGATTCACTTACCTCGCCGATCGAGAGACTGAAGCTGGCGTTCGCCGCCCGATTTCCAGTCTCTGCGCTACACTTTCTGCGAGGTCGCGACGTCCGAGGAGGGGCGGGGGAGGCGTGGCGGGGGGAGGCGCGGGGGCCGCGCCGCTGGCCGGCAGCTCCTGCGCCGGTGGCCATGGTGGTGGGGCGGCGCTGGGCCGTGGGAGAGAGCAGAGGGCGGCGGGCGGGGCTGGCGCGGCCGCGGCGGGGGGAGGCGTGGCGGGCACGGCAGGAGCGGCGGGGGAAGGCGCGGGGGCCGCATCGGCGGGTCGGCAGCGGGCTCCCGCCTGTGTCCGCAGCTGCGGGCGGCGCTCGGCACGGGGAGGGAGAAGGGCACGGGTGGTTTTCTTTTCTTTTTTTGAATGGGCAGGGAGGGAGCAGGCTCGAACAGCTAAGTGGATAATTCCCCGGCGGGTGTGCTGTTTGGACTGCTTTGCCAAGTGTCCCAGATCGGACACTCGACAAACTATTATTTTTAATGAAAAAAATTACGCTTTGCTGAGTGCCTCTGATCTCGCACTCGGCAAAGCTAGGGTTCATTTATATTCACACCGATCGAAAATAAAAAAAACGGGGAAAAACGACTTTGCCGAGTGCCAGCTTAAAGGCACTCGGCAAAGTGACAAGTTTGCCGAGTGTCTACTTGAGACACTCGGCACAATATTTTTTTTATTTTGCTTCCATTTTTTTCTGTAGCCTTCCTACAATACCTTGACCAATATCTTGAAATTTGGCACAATTCTAAGATATTTTACTATATTTCATTAGTTTATTTTATTTCATTGGATTTTTTGGAAAGTGCTAATTTGAACTGCAAGTGTATCGAATAATGACATTTCATGAATGCAAATTGATATTCATATTATTGAGTGTTGTTTGAGGCCGTATCAAGGAACAGACCCAAAATTTCTTACATCTTATTCTTGAAACATGACCAGGAACTTGCGGACGAATAGTTTTAAAATTATATAAAATCCAAACGGAGTCTAAAATTCATGAAACTTGTCGACAAGTTATGATATCACATGTGGATATGGTGATAAACAATTGAGAAGATTTCGAGCATGTCGTCAAATACACTGCTTAGAAACCATCACATCTCCGCATGTGATATCATGGGTAGCAAATCCAACATGTTAGGGTTTGTAAGTATCGTATGTGATGACGTGCTCGAAATCTACTCAAATTTTTTATCACTGGATGTACATATGATATCGCGACTTATCAGCAAGTTTCATGAATTTCGGACTCCGTTTGAAGTTTATTACAATTTTAAAACTATTTTTCCGCAAGTTCCTATTCATATTTCGAGAAGCCCATGTGCGAAATTTCAGGTCTCCTCCTGGAGATGGCCTCAAACAACACTCAATAACATGAATATCAATTTTTTATTCACGATATATTATTATTTGATGCACTTACAGTTCAAACTTGTATTTTTCAAAAGATTCAATGAAATTAAATAAATTGAAGAAATATAGCAAAATATATTAAATTTGTGCCAAATTTCAACATGTTGGTCACGGTATTGTAGGAACCAACAGAAAAAAATGGAAGCCAAAAACAAAAAAAAAAACTTTGCCGAGTGTCCTATGAAAACACACGGCAAACAATTTAACTTTGCCGAGTGTTTTCCAGGGACAGTTGGCAAACTGGCCATTTTGCCGAGTGCTAACGGTGGACACTCGGCAAACTACTGACGGCGGCTACCCCTGTCAAACTTTGCCGTGTGTATCCGTTTGCCGAGTGTTGACACTCGCAAAGTGGTCCGTTTGCCGTGTGTTTGATTTTGCCGAGGCAAACCAGTTTTTTACCGAGTGTCCAACTTTTTGCTGTGTGTTTCGAGTATAACACTTGGCAAACCACCTCTTTTGCTGAGTGTCTGCCTTTTGACACTCGGTAAAACAAAAAACACTCGGCAAATCTCGGTTTTCCAGTAGTGTAGATTTTTCTGATTATTATGAGAATTTTTTAGGGTTTATGGATCCTCTAATTAGTAATAGTCAGATTATGATAGCAAGCTTTAACTATTCTGTTGGTTAGAATCATGCATGTGTCACCTTTTGTCGTTATTTATATTCGGTATTTAATCATGCCATGCGACTGCCTGCCTAATAATATTCCAACATCCAATAGAATCATCATTGAACGAGCAAGGGTAGGTATATAGAGTACATTTGTCTCGTTAAACATCAAAGTACAATACAAGATTATTAGTTGTCAAGCTAGTACAAGCGTAGCAGCACATATATTACTGATTGTACGCACACATTATTATATGTATTATTAGCACATAACAGAAGTTGCCTGAGATCGAAACTAAATAAAGGACATCTTCTGTCAGTCTATCCATACAGCATACTGATCACGGGCCGGATGGCATGCATTCATGCATGCAGTTAGTGGTAGCTAATAGCTACTCGACCAATTCTATCTTTTCGGGATTGTGCTTAGGCTTGGCGATAAGAATAACCAGCCAGCCGTCAAACCACCTGGGCTGCACCTTGCTACCGTCGTAGCCGGAGAGTAGCGCCAGTGGGACGTTAAGCTCACTCGCCTGGGTGTCGTCGTGGGTATCGCCCCGTGTACTTGATGAATCAGGTGCGTCTGGTCCGCTGTTGTGCTAACCTTCACTTTATCCTTGGCCGACTCTCCCCACCCTGAACTTGAGGATGACGAGGTCCTCGTCTCCCATCACATTCCAGTGTTTGCCCGCTGACGATGATTTGGGAGCAGTTTTGCAGAGCTAGCTTTCCAAAAAAAAAAATTATTATATATAATATATATATATATATATATATATATATATAAAATATAATATAATGTTCTACTTCATCTTCATGTTAGGTACTTGCATTATACAGCAGCAGAACGGAGTACGTGTATTTATCGAACTTCGATCGCCTTCAGAAATCTATCACCAGCTACAGCTTACCACTGGGTTGGATGTCGTACTCGTACTTATCGGATGTTCCAGGTTTATTAGCGTGGCACACGAAGAGAGGGGACTCCTTGCATGAGGCCCAACGCAGAGCCACCACAGACGCCACCGCCGGGGGTGGCAGTTGTTTGCGGAGCTGCAGCGTGGCGGCGGCTGGAGAGAACTTTGGTCCCGGCGCCGGCGCCGGTGCCCGGCTAAGGAGGGTGTAGGAGCTCAACATCGCCATCTAGCTATCACCCGCGAGTACTACAAGGACGACGGTGTGTACTGTGTGTGCTGCACTTATTTGCATGCATGCCTTTTATAGAGGCCGTGTGGGGGCGCAAGTGCGGGGTAGCATTGCTTCGCCAGCCAGTTCAGAATATAGAACTGAACAAGCTGCTAGCTTTTATAAAGTATGTATACGTACAAGCATATGTGATCGATGCATGGTTTAGCTTTGCTTACGGTTCGGAATAATATTTAGTGACCTACTGAAGAAGAAACGTTTTGTTGTAAAGAGTATGAGAGGTAATACCAAGCTGATCAGTGGCTCGACAAGCGCACTCTATAGCGTATACAGTACACACACCTTGCCATTCTAATACACGTGGCGTGGCAGACTGATTTTTTTGTCATTTCATGCAGGTATGACGCGGTTACAAAAGTTAGATCTACGAATAATTTTTCAGATGGGCTATTTTTAAAGTATTAGTTATAAAAAAGGTTGAGAATAAAAAAAATCCAGGGGCTATTTTAACTTAGTGAAGAGGCCTAGTGAAGCATGCAGACTTAGTGAAGCATGCAGATGGCATCTCCCAGGGACCCAGAGTAAATTTGCTTGAGCCCAGTCGGTCAAGAGGCTGGCAATAAGTTTAGGTGGATTAATCTGGCAGTGGTCCTTGCACAAATTTAGGGGCCATTTTATTTATTTTTTGTAATTAATGCCAGAGGTGGGTAACTTGGACGAAATTTATGGGGTTGCTTTACGTGTTTATTTTCTGATGGCAAAGGTACGTGGTATCTTAGAAAATATAGTCCAATGGCTATTATTGGCGACTATGGTTAAAAGCCAGATGTTTCAATTTTTTGTGAGAATTTCTACGATTTTTCTCCTAGCGCGTCTTATGAGAACTAACGTGGAGACTCTGTTAAAGGCATTCAATTAGTAATCAACATAGCATGTTGTATTCTATCTCTACATATATAGTATGATGAACTAATTATATATCAGGAGGAAAAAGTGTTCCATTTCTTTCATTAGTTGAAATAGAATTAGTATAATTTTTTTAAGACGAATCATGATACCTAAATTTAATTATACTCATGGCAATGTGTCTAAATTTATGATTTCTGTGTATCTAATTTTCTCTTCTTGATATACACAATTCTCAGCACTTCCATATACAATACTAACATTTACCACCTGGGCATCCTCCATTATTGTTGCTTCAATTTATACTGCACAAGTGCAGACTTGACGAAATACTGGTGTGTTGTATAATTTAAGACACTAACCGGTAGTTCCAAATGAATTTGCACCATTACACTTTTCAAATAACTTGTACAATTCAAGCACCATTGAGAATATGGACATCAGGACATGTATGTGTGTAGTGTTTTAATATTATTAGCACAGCACCCTACACAAAATCAAATGAAGCCCGCCGGGTTTTCTAGCTAATACTAGAAACATGCATGCATGTGTCACTTTTCGGTCGTAATTTATATTTGGTATTTAATCATGCAATTCTGTACTATTCCAAGATCCAGTTGACTCACAGTGAGGTAGGTATAGTATAGGAGATGTATATTATGGTCAAACATCAGACCATCAGAGTAATAAAGATTATTATTTAAATGGTTGTATTATAGTACCGTACAAGCTACACGTACATATATTCTTCATGTGTACGTTTTCATACATACTACTGTGTGATGCTGATGATCGATGATCACAAACAGGGACGGCATGTGCAATTAGTGCTAGTCGATGGGTATCCTGTTGGCATTGTAACAAAAGGTTTCTCTATCTTTATCGAAGAAAATCTGGTTGGGATCGTGCTTAGGCTTGGCCATAGCAACCACGAGCCTAGGAGCTCAACATGGCCGCCATCTATCGCCGCTTGTACCAGCAATAAGCTAAGGACACACGGTGTGTTCGTGTCAACCGCGGCCTGCATGTTGTGGCGATGCATGGTCCTTGTAAATAAAATATATAGAGACGCCTTGTGTGGGGTGCAAAGTGCTAGCTAGGTAGCTTGCTTCGCCTGCCGGTTCCGAATATATGTTTAAATGATGAGAAGTGAAATGAACAAGCTGCTAACTTTTGTAAAAGTATAAGTATGTGATGGTTCTTTGCTTTGTCTGCCGGTTCTGAATATTTAGTGAACGGAAAGAAGCAGCTTTTATCGTAAAAGTATGAGCGACAATGCCAACGAGGCAATGAGAGTGGCACGACAAGCTTTCCACACTAGCAGAGAATAGACCTTGGGTTTTTACCTTTAGTCCCGGCCATTGTTGGGACTAGGACTAAAGAAAGCATCAATCCCGGTTGGAGCCACCAACCCCGGTCTTTAGTCCCGGTCTGGATCCACCAACTGGGACTAAAGGCCCGGCGCCCCTTTAATCCCGTTTGGTGGCTCCAACTGGGACTAGAGGATGACCTTTAGTCTCGGACTGAACCACCAACCGGGACTTACTGTCCATGCTATGTATCCACTTTATCTTTCTTCCTCCACCAGCCCGACTGTCTGAGCCAGCATTCTCTGTTCTTGCTCTCTGCTTTTGCTCGTGGAAGGAGTTCATGCTTGGGGGACTTGTGAAGACTTCATTCCTCCATCCATTCTACGGTTCTAAAGGTTCATCCCCTCACGTTTCATTGCTAGTATAGCTCATTTGATGGTTTAGAAATAGAGAAATTTGTGGTTTTTTTAGATTGGGAATAATGATGAATTTTTTTATTCACTAGTACAGAGGTGATTTGTGTTGATGCTACGATTTGTTTAGAGGCAGTTTCGCTTGACATCCGTCAGTAGAAATCAAACGAATTTCTACTGGCAGTTCCTTCAGAAAACCGCCTATAAAAATGGCTCATTTGTACAGGCGGTTCCCTTAAAGAACCGCCAGCAGACTAAGAACCGGCTGTACAAATAATCTGAAATTATTTTTTTAAGTTTTCAAATGACATTGTATAAAAAACAAATAAAAATTGTAGATCTCGAAAAGTTATAAAACTTTGTAGTTGACAACTTTTTCGTTTGAAATCATCTTGTCAGCGAAAAATACGTTTGAATTAGTCAAATTTGAAATTTAAATTTTGTAAACGACCTCGGATGGAGAAACTTTCAACATAAAAGTTATAGATCCTAAAAAGTTATGCAACTTTGTAGTTGATAACTTTTTTATTTGAATTCAGTTAGGGCCTTAAATAGTCAATTTTCTATCGTTCATTATAATATGTGGGGAACCAAACACTCTTTCAGATACAAGTGATGGTGTGGTGCAGTGGTAGAGGGGGGGTACCCGCGCGAGGAAGAGGTCACAGGTTCGAATCCCGCCAGCGCGCGATTTTTGCGCGAAAAATGCCATGGCTTGCGACTTGCCGGAGACCGACGGGCACTGTCCAATGGGTGTCTCCCTGGATTTAAATATTTTTTTGCTATTTTTAAAACCTGATTTTCGTAAAAACATTACTACAGGCGGTTTGTTAAGTGAACCGCCAGTGAAAAATATTGATTTTCACTGGCCCCTAGCACTGGCGGTTCATGAAAACACCAGTGAAAATTGGTGTAGAACCGCTTGTATTGAGCTCCTGTGTACTAGTGATTTATACGCCATTTGAGCTAAAACTCACTTGATAGTTTGCATATGTAGAAAAAAGAAAGCTTATAGTAGTTGATCAAAATGAGTATCCACCTTTCATTGCTAGTATATATAGCTCATTTCATAGTTTAGAAATGGAGAAATTTGAGGTTTTTTAGATTGGGAATAATGGTGGATTTGTTTGATTTATACCCCATTAGAGCTCAAGCTCACTTGATAGTTTGTATATGTAGAAGAAGAAAGCTTATAGTACTTGATCAAAATAAGTATCCTCCTTTCATTTCTAGTATGGCTTATTTCATGGTTTAGAAATAGAGAAATTTATATTAGTTGATCAAAATAAGTCGATACTACACCAATAAAGTACATCATGCAACAGGGGAGCAAGGTTCCTTCTGGTGAAGGATATCCTCAGACTCAACACCATTTTCAGAGGTATTTTCCGATGCAAGCTGGGCAATGGTGACTCCATTTGTTTCTGGAAGGATCTCTGGACAGATACTGTGTTATCTCAGTCTTATCCAAGACTAGCTTCCTTTGCAAAGAATGAGCGGGCTTCGGTGATGGAAATTATACAAGCAGATCACCTGGATACAATTTTCTATCTCCCTCTATCGCAGCAAGCTTGTACAAAACTTGTCTCTCCAAACCCATTTACATGATCTCCCTTATGAGGTAGATACAACCGGACTGTTGGGTTCCAATCTGGGAAACTCTTACACCTCTCGTCGATTCTATGCTCAAGTGTTCAGGAATATTGATGCACACCCGGCTTACGAGGTTATCTGGAAATCAAGATGCACTCCCAGAGTGAAGTTTTTTTGCCTGGCTGGTCCTAGTCGATCGTCTAAACACCAAGACCATGCTGCGAAGAAGACATATTAATGTTCAAGATGATGTTGCATGTGTGATGTGCAATACAGGTGAAGAGGAAACCATCGATCACCTCTTCTTTGACTATCACTTTACAAGAAATTGTTGGGCAACCATACACATCGACTGGGATCTGTCCCTGCCATTGCTGAACAGGTATAGCCAAGCTAGAGAAGTCCATGCCCTCCCCTTCTACACAGAAGCAACTTTGATTGCAGGAAAGTTCGTAACGACAAAGTGTTCCAAAGAAGCTTTCCGTCTCCTAGTCGCTGGTTTTCTAGTTTCAAGCATCAATGTATTTCCCATTCTGTTCGTTTCAAGGATGACCTTAGGTCAGCCTTTTGTGTCTGGTTGGATGCCTTTAGTTAAGGCCCTTGTAAGTCTCTCCTCTACTCTGATCCTTTAATTTAAGGGTGGAACGTCCGCCCGGACGTCCGGACTTAACTTCTCGTCCGGACGTGGGATGCTCGTGCGTGCAGGCTGCTGTGCTATTCACTTTTATGTACAGTCACTGTCCATACCTACTGCTACTGCATACTACCAGCTGTCCATGCCTACTGCTGTTGCATGCGTGCTGTTCCTAATAGTAGGCACAAGACAAAAATACAAAATAAATGATGTCATCAAATATCTCATGATTTTTGAAGCTTAAAAAAGTTATAGATACTAAACCTAATATGCTAATTAAAATCCGATTGCACCATCGTGTTTCTTGTAATATACTCTTCAAAATAAGATCCCACATGAATATATTTTGATAATTTTTTTTGCAACATATACAACATCTCGATATACTTGTGCAACATCCATACGAAGCACCTGCGACATACTATTGAAACTACTGAAACACTAGATACATACTTTTGCAACATGCATATTTCACCCCTGAACGACACAGAGTAGAGGAGGGGAACAGATAGTTCCGGTCAACCAGCGACGGAGGAGATAGACGATAGCTCATGGGAGGTTACGTCGGCCAAGCCAAATCAGGTGTCGAAGCTACCAGGGATGGCTCCTATGAAGTACGGAATGAGGCAAGCAAGATGAGCGCTGGCAGAGGAATGACGGTTGATAGAAAGATGTGAGGTCACGCCGGGTAGAGAGGAGGAGGGTCACTGCCGGTGTCGAACCTCCCAACCGGCCAAAGGGCATGAAACATGCATCCAAAATGTTAACTTTAATACTAATCTATTTTTGAAACATTCATATAAAACACTTGCAATATATGTACGAAACTAGTGAAACACTCGAAACATGCGTATAAAACATCTGGGGGAAAAAAGCCTGAAAACTTGGAAACCGTTTGTAAACCTATGCAATATTCAGATAAAACAGTTGCAACAATACATGTGAAAATATATGCAACATCCAGATGAAACAATTGTAAACATTTATTTGAAAAACAAGATGAAACATTCACTTAAAACATACATCCAAAAAGATAAAACATTTTGAACAATATTTGTATGCATCTAAAAACACTTACAACATATGGAACATTTCTTATTTTTACAAGCATACATATAAAGAAATAATATATATATATGTTAAAAAATAAAAAGACAAGGGAAAATAGAAAAACTGAAAAAAAATAATAAAGAATAACAAAGAAAAAAGGAAATGAAAAGAAATAAAAAAGAGAAAAGGAAAAGGAAAAAAAACAACGTAGTTGCCCCGGTGCGGGCGACATGCGACCCGCGGCGCTCGGCGTCCGTCCACGGGGAGGGGCGCATGCGTCCTACGGCGTCAGACGGAGAAAAAGGAAAAAAGGAAAGGAAAAACAAAAAAGAAAAAAAACTGGGCAGACGCGCGGGGCGACGCGCCCCCGCGCGTGCGTGGGAGCTGCGTCCAGCGAGCGGACGGAAGACCTGACCCAAGCATTACCGTTAATTTAAATGCACCCACTGTGGGGACCTCCCCAACAGTATTTTCGGTCAAAAAAAATAAGTATAGAGTAGTTGTCGACTGCTTCCGAGTCTTCGGCCTCATGTGGAGTTCGTGAGCGACTGAGGCCGGACCTCTCTCTCATTAGGTACGGCGAGTGTAAGAAGAAGACTGTGTTGGATCAAAGTGAAGTAGTATCTCAACAAGGGCCGCATCTTCTATAAGTGTTCGGATCACAATGTGAGTTCTTTTGGCCTCTTTTTTATGTGTGGTTTGTAGCCATTTTTGTGACGATTTTGATTAAAGTTCTTGATTTGGTGTTCTAATTTTAGTGGGAAGGTACTGGACGTCTGTTGGCACTGGGAGGAAGAGTATGTTAAGCATGTGCAAGAATCGGCTGGGAAGGCTGATGAAAGTGCACCTGTGCATGAAGAGGTGAAGCAGAAGAAGAAGCCCATCGATGAAGAACTGATGAAGAATTTTCCTGTTTTAGTTAGAATTGGCCACGAAATCCTTATTCTGTTGAAGTGTATTTTAGGTTTAGTTTGTTTAGTGCTATTTAGCATTGTCTACATTGTATCAGGGCTTTAATAAATTAATGTTCAATGCAAATGTTGTGTAATGGATATTTAGGATCTTTTCATTAATTAGTCATGCATGTTGCGTAATGGATATTGTCATGTTCAAGTTTTTGATATACTCATGTAATGCAGATGAATCGGTAATAGATGTACAATGCTAACCGATGCTTCCAAGAGTTCATTCAGGGCATGCATGACTTCCTCAGTGTGGCCGAGGCAAACAAGCAGAATGGTTTCACGTGCTACCCATGTGTTACCTGTAAGAATGTGAAGGATTATTCTTCCTCAAAGACCCTTCACGAACACTTGTTTAGGTCAGGTTTCATGCTCGGCTATATTTGTTGGACCAAACATGGAGAAAGCGGGGTTATAATGGAAGACGATGAAGAAGAAGAGGATGATGACAATATTTCTTGGTTCACTGAATACGGTGCCCTTGATGATACTACAATGAAAGAAGCTGAAGAATTAGAGGTAGCGGCAGAAGATCAGCCCACCGATGATCTTGATTAGGCCATTCACAATGCACAGAGAGACTGCAGAAGTGAAAAGGAGAGGATTAAGTTCCCAGCGAATGCTATAGGATCACAAGAAATCAACATACCCAAATTGTGAAGAGGGGCAGAAAAAACTGGGTACCACACTCGAATTGATGCAATGGAAGGCACGGAATGGTGTATCCGACAAGGGATTTGAGGAGTTACTGAAAATCGTAAAGAAGATGCTTTCAAATGATGACGAATTGTCTGCCACTACATACGAAGTAAAACAGGTTGTCTGCACCACCGATGATCTTGGTTAGGCCATTCACGATGCACAGAGAGACTGCAGAAGTGAAAAGGAGAGGATTAAGTTCCAGCGAATGCTATAGGATCACAAGAAATTAATACACCCAAATTGTGAAGAGGGGCAGAAAAACTGGATACCACACTGGAATTGCTACAATGGAAGGCACATAATGGTGTATCCGACAAGGGATTTGAGGAGTTACTGAACATTATAAAGAAGATGCTTCTAAAGGATGATGAATTGCCTGCCACTACATATGAAGTAAAACAAGTTATCTGCACTCTGGGATTAGAGGTGCAAAAGATATATGCATGTCCTAATGACTGGATCCTCTACCGCGGCGAGGAGTAAAAGAATTTGGATGCATGACTGGTTTGCGGTGCATTGCGGTATAAGATTAGACGAGATGACCTGGTGATGTTGAGGGTGAACGCCCTAGGAAGAGAGTTCCTACAAAGGCAATGTGGTATACTCCTATAATACCATGCTTGAAATGTTTGTTGAGGAACAAGGAGCATGCAAAGTTGTTGCAATGTCACAAAGAAGACTGTAAGTTAATATATGTGCACAATAATCAATTGCTTGTAACAGGAATAAGATAATCATTTCATGGATAGGATAGCAAGAGCACAAGTCTATGGATAGCTCTCTCTAGTATAAAAGGAAAAGAAAATAAAGAATAAAAATAATCCTAATATGGAGCAATGCAATATGTTAATATAGTTATGTTCAGAATTACAGTTGATCATACATCAATTTAATTAAGAATTATAATTAAGTGTTAGATGGATCAGGAGGCCACCGAGTACTAGTCTGCCAACAACCTCATGTGACAATTTAGTACTCCTACACCATATCTGGATGGTTGTCACCACCTGCTACCTACCACCTCAACCGTGGAGTATGAAATGCATTCATCTGTTCCCTTATACCCGAACACCACGTTCGCATATAAAAAAAATACACATATCCCCCAGGTCTCTGACCCTGCGGATCGACAGGTAAAGGACATGTGCACACCCGAAGGCATGATGAACCACCATCTAGTCTTAGTTCTAGTTCTAATTAGATCAAAGATATGATCAGTTAAGTTTAGAGTTTTATATGTTCTAATCAAGATATAAAAACTAGGAACTAGTTCCAATAGAAGATCATAATATAAGAACTTAGCTCTAATTCAAGAACATTACTATATTGATAAGAAGAGAAAAAGAACATAATGGATCTAAATGTATTCATACTATGAACAGCCAAGATGTTCTTTCTCTCTTTACAACGAAGCACCTTGCTCCAATCTAGAAAATAAACTAAAACTAGAGAGTTGTCATGGATCTGCTTGATTATATTCTTGATATGATTTACAGAGAGCTCTGGGTATCTATTTATATTGCCTAAAAGTTGGTTCGTGTCGAGATATACATGGTAACCATCGATATCACCTTAACCGACTAAGGAACCGCCTCACCGAAGGTCGGTGGGAGAGACGGTGCCGTGGGCCTGGGCGCACCCTGGGCGCGGCCGCGCCTGACCCGTCTCTCCACTGCCTTTGCTTGGTGGGCTTCTGGTTGGGTCTGGATCATGTCTACGTCGGTTATTGGCCCAGTTCGTCGGTGTAGATTGTGCTTCTCTGGGCTTCTTGGTTGTGGGCTGCACGAATATTCCTTCCGGATTGCACCTTTTCCCATATTTTCCACTGTGTTCGTGTATAAGTCCTGCAAAACAATATTTCTCCCATACAAATGGAACTAGATGAATTATAATGACATATGCATATGAATTATGTTATTTTTCTCCTTTTTAGACCATAGTTGGCAGGTAAAATAGAGCCTTAATCACCGCCAATAGCTTGACGGGGCCATGTCTGTCCGCCTCAATGGCGATGACCAATCGGCGTCATCTGCCAATAAATGAAAGAGGACACGGGAAAGACAGCAACCGGCTGTGTGCGATGCAGAGCGGGCCCGAGCGCACAAGGGATGCCAACCTTGCGGTCTGGACGGAATGTGCATGCAGTGACATTAATGGCGAACCAAGGACGACACGATGGTGCAGAGCAGGGAGATGTCACAGGCGTACGCGACGACGAGGTGATGCCCCCGCAGCAGCCACATCGCGACGCGGCAACGAGAGCAGCAGCAGCCATGAGCACCGGCCAAGGGCTAGCCGATAGCTCTGCGGCGACGCTGCCATGCGATGGCATAGTACAGGCGAGAGCGAGGGAGCAGTGCAAGCAACAACACGGAGCACAGCAGCAGCAGCCAGCCATGGCCAGTGCCGGGACAGCCTCGGCTGACTTTGAGCGGCCACAGCGGCTCACGGCAGGCCAGCGGCCAGCCACGGCTCGGCATGGCCAGGCCAGAGGCCACCCTGGCTGGCCAGACAGGCCCTAAACTCATTTGAACGAATTTTAAAGTGCCAAAAAAGCCCTAACTATGAAACTCTTAGACAAAACCAACTTTACCAAACCAAAGAGGGCACATTAAGCTATCACTAAAAATAAAAACATGCCCATGATGCTTAATTAGATTTCTCAGAATTAAATCATCAATATAGCAATGTCACACCATTTTTGGACGAGAAAATTTTCTAATTTTCGAATGGATTTGGACCCAAATTCGATTTCCGAGCTATTCAAAAAACATTGACTAACAACGCTATTTGTCCACAGCAAAAGTTGCATTCTCACTTACAAGGTTTGTGCTTCAAACTTTATTGAAGTGCAACACATAAGTTTTATAATATTTTTACTCAATAAAAATTGATTTACAAGCCTACTTTGCTATAGCAGGAATCGTCAACCGTTTTTCCGTTTTCCATTTCGTTCGCTACCAAAAAACCGAGATTTCATGAGGGGGGTAATTTTTCGTGAGAGTTTAAAACACACCCTCATGGAATTAATAATTTTCGTTAAGGTGCTGCAAACCCCATCATGAAAACCTGTTTTCATGAGAGTGCACTGCTAACCGCCATGAAAAGTTGTTATTTCGTGACATAAAATCTCATGAAAGTAGTTGTTCTTGCCAGGAAATGTGTACTTCAGTCCATTTTGGTTGGCTGAATTCACTTTGGCGCCTCAAGAATGCGAAGCCGCGCACTTGGTTTGGGGTTGGCACCTAAAGAAGGCCAAGCTGCGCACTCAGAGCCTGACCCAAACACAGAGCCGAACCCTATCAGCGCCGCCCATACCCAGCTCTCCACCCCCTGCCCCCAACTCCATCCCGCCTCCTGCCGCACCACCTGCTCCATCCCGCCGCTTGCCGCCGACCCCCAGCTCCATCCCGCCGCCTCTCCACCGCGCGCCCCTAGCTCCATCCCGCCGCCTCCCCACCGCGCGCCCCTAGCTCCATACCGCCGCTCGCCGCCCACCCCTAGCTCCATCCCGACGCCTCTCCACCGCCCGCCCGCCCCCACCTCCATCCCGCCTCCCGCCCACAACTCTCCACTACTGCCTGCCCCTCGCCTCCCAGCGCCGTACCCCCGCACCCAGCTCCATCCCACTGCCACTCCACCACCCGCCGCCACCTCCATTCTGCCGCCCCCCCACACACACTCCAACGCCGCTCGCCGCTCACCTCTTAGCACCGTACGCCCGTCCCTCGCCTCCCAGCGCCGGACGCCCGCTGTCGGCCTCCCAGCATGGGACTCTCGCCCCCTGTCACCAGTGCTCGAAGCCCCTCCGCCACCAGCACCCAATGTCCCCAATCCTGCCGCCACGCAAGGCCTCCACCGCCCTATCCCCAATTTAGCTCCGTCCGCTGTCGATCACGGCATCATTTGGATCCAATCCGGAGAGACTGTTTGCGGATCCGATGACCGTGCTTGTGGAGGACAAGGCAGCGCCCGCAACGGAGGAGAGGAGACCGGCTCCACCTAGTCATAGGCTTGAATCAGACTAAGGCAATGAAGCTCCATCCTTCTTCTCAATTTTTTCTATGTTGTGTGCTGTATCAATAGTTTCCCCCAATTTTTTTCTGTGTTGCTATAGCAATATGAGGATGTTTGTTGCATATGAAATTATGTGTTCTGTATACTGACGCGCTGAACTTAATTGTTGAGGATTGGAGAAGCACGAGCAAGGAGGAGAAGGCAGCACCAACGCCCAGCCAAGCTTGCAGAAGAGGACTACACCGACACTGACGCCAATGTTAAAGGAGCAGGCACCACTGCAGTAGCTATATCAACTCTGAAAGAGGACTCAAGACACAAGGAGCTATTCGCACGTTTGTGTTGACTACATCCAAGCCAACAGAGGTAATAAAGCATTATTCTTTGTCTAACAAACTATCTTGATGCTACTTGTGCGCTTGTTGGGGAAACTGAAATTACATGATATTTGTATATTATTGAGTTAGCGTGCGCTGTATTGTTGGGAAATTGAAGTTAGTTGATATTAGTAAATTTTTATTTGATTGTTTGGTAAATGTGTAGAAAATGGTGCTAGTATTTGGTTGATAGATGTGAATTTCTGTGTATCTAAAATCTATTTTGTGCAGAACAAAAACAATAACGTGAGTGGATGTACACTGGTTGGTCTCGTACACAAGCCCCCTCTAATGATTGGATAGAAAACACCAACCAGTTTTTGGATCGTGCTTTCTCTATGCCTAATGTAGTTGAAGATGTTCCTGGAGACTTTACTCTCATGAAATAGATGTTCGTGGTGGCTCTCAGGAAAACCATATTTTTCATGAAGGTTTGAACATGTTTTCCTGTTGGTGTTGGACTCCCAGGTTCCACGAGAGTTGAAGATGTTTTCGTCATGGTGTCTTGGTCTCATGAAATTTATATTTTGTGATGGTTCAAACTTTTTTCATGGTGATCACTCCCTCTCATGAAATACTATTTTCCGGTGGGTTTTGAGACTCTCACGAATTAATTTCATGTTGGTGACCTCTACGAAATACCGCCATGAAAAGACCATTGCAAATCTGACGACAATGTAATTTTCGTGAAGGTGGCCGTCATGAATCTTCACCACGAAAATAAATCGTGATGGTTAACTCTCATGAAAAGTGTATTTTCCTGGCTTTCATTATTGTGAGATCAATCGCTGAGAGTTATTCGTCACGAATCTTTTTCGTGATGGTAAAACAATATTTTGTGATGGTATTTCCACTCTCACGAAATCTCAGCTTTCTGGTAGTGTTTGGTCATTTTAAGAGACAAATGATTTATTTTCACACTCTAATAAATGCAAAAACACACAAATATTATGCTCATACCGGAGTTTAGTGAGTTGTTCAGTGTGTAACACCGCGAGTGTTACAATGTGAGCCGTGTAAGTAAACAAGCATCACAAATGTGAGTTCGTGTTACTCTGAACCGTTAAGCGAAGTCTAGAGCAATCGGGCTGCACAAAAAAAAAAGAGAATTTACGAGGAGCACATGTTATACACCCGTTGGGTGTGAGCCGACTACAAACACGGGGCTGTTTGAGTAGTTGAGAACATAATTTTAGTAGGCGGCGGAGGCACATGGATAATATCCGGAGATATATAAAGAATATTTAAAAAATATTAAAGCATGACTTAGCTTGATTTGTTGCCGATCGAGTTGAGGAGTCGGTGAGCCGTAGCATCCGAGTAGATGGATGTAGACTTGATAGCCCACGTGTCGCTGGCTGCAGTCGGACAGCTTGATGTGCAGTCGGGTAGCAGATGAACAACTTGCTTGTGGCTGAAAGCAGTCGGACGGCTTGCTAGCTCCAGGCTTGTTGACAGCTTGCTTGAATTGTTGATTGGCCAAATTACTCGGCCATGCACGCTTCATGCTGATTATTTGCCTTGGTTGGTCGTTAGATTACGCAAGCATAAACAATCAGCCAGAGGCATATATTACTCTGAGCTTGCATGCGTGATAGGAACGATACGTGCACGTGCAAGTCCATTAAGCTTCTGATAGCAGTCGTCTTGCATATGTAGATCGATGTACATAGCCTTCCTGTTTACTATTAGCTTGCATCTGCATGCATCTTGGCTAGCTTCATTCTATGCCGTCGTGCATGTATACATCTTTGCTAGCTTTTGTGCATGTAGTCGGACAGCTGCTAGTCGAACTCGATAAAGTAAGAGTCCAACTCGGCATTAAACTGTTGAATGCTGTTGTTTGCTAGTTGATGCGATGCAGCTGGGATTGTTAACACATCAACTTGAATCTTCCGACTTACATTGCAGTAGCTGAAGGCTCCGAACGTGTCCTCTGCTTTTGTCAACGCGTGTCGGATTGATCTCGACGGAACTTGAGGGAGGAGCTGGAGCCTGATCGATCCTGTTGCTACAGGATGCGGGGTCATGATGGTGAGCATCGGCGACTGTTGGTTCATGTCTTCAAATACACGATGTTCTTGCAGCTGAGTGCTGGCGCTAGCTGCCGTCACGAGAAGTCAGAGTTGCCATGGTCGTTGCTGGTGATCACTAGAATCGCCACAAGAGATCTGAAGGTCAAGGTCGACCCCGTCAAGAAGGTGACATTGATGCTGAGGTCCGTCAAGCTCTCGAACACAAATTCACCGAAAACCTCTACCTGACGTGTTAGATGTCGGTGTTTGATGACCGGCAACTCGTCACGGGGTTATCCAGGACGATTGTTCGGCTTTCCACGAACTCAGGAACTCGACGGTAACGCAAGGGATAGGCGATTTATACTGGTTCAGACCCTCGTAACCGAGTAAAAGCATTACGTCCAGTCAACGAGAGCCTTTGCGTTAGATTGCTTTGTATGATTGTGTGTGTAGGCCCCGATAGGGAGTCCTACCCTCCTTTATATAATCCGGGAGGCAAGAGTCCTAGTCGGTTACAATATAAGAGTTCTCGTATGATTACAGGACAACAATGTTACTAGGATTACATGTGGAGAATCGTAGTCGGACTATCTTCTCCCTTCCTTACGGGGTACCTCGGGTACTATGTACCGACAGAGAGGAGGGCTCGGGAGGGAGGAGAGGTGCGTCGACTTTGGAGGAGAGGGAGGAGAGAGAGTGGGGGAGGGGGCACCATCGGCTTCGAGTGCGTGGTGAGAAAAATGAACTGAGAAGACAAGAAACCCTAAGTCTGACTTATATGTGAGCCCGGTAGAAGGTTTGGGCTCAGAGCTGGACCAATGTTTTCAGATGCGAGCTTTATAGTGTGCCCGTCTTTGAAAATGAATTTACAGAGACGGGCGCCTTATAAGACGACCGTCTTTAAAAATAGACCATTTTTGAGGGGCTGTCTTAAACGACCTCCTTCGTAAATCTATTTTTAGAGGTGGGCATTTTTCAACCGCCTTGGTAAATAAAATGACCATTTCCATAAATCGATTTTTCGAGGCGGTCAATTTTTGTTGCCTCGGTAAATAAAGTAATCGCCTCGATTAATCGTCGGGCATTTTTCGAGGCAGTTGGATACATCGGTTAATGCCTAGCTAGATGGTGCCTCATGAAACAATTTTTCGTAGTAGTGTTAATCCATGATATATTGATAAAGTGGTGCTATAGGTAAACTATGCTAATGATGGATTAACTAGGCTTAATAGATTTATGTCACAAATCAGCCATGGTTTCTGCAATTAGTTTTTATAATTAACTCATTTTAGTCTTTCTAATTAGCATTCGAACATCCGATATGACAAAAGCTAAACTTTAGCCCAAGAATCTAACGTCCCCTAAGAAGATGCTGGATGATCGTGACAGTCACTTACTAGCATCCTGAGTTAGTAGGCACTTGGGGTGCCAATTTTGATCCTAAGAAGGTGTTGGATCGAAGCCAAGGCCACACCGTCCTTCCTGTCCGACTACTCCAAGCACGGCCAAAGGTGACTGGCCAGCTAGTGCCGTTGGCATCGTAAAGGTCAACGCTACACCACCATATATACAAAGGCACTGCATGCCTCACCAAATGGCTGATGACGGGCTCTCCCGAGGACAATTCTCTTAATTAAGGTCTGTGTGTGTCATCTGGTTAAAGTGTGATGTGTGCAAGTGAGTAGGCTAAGATCCCCTCGCTGTGATCGCGGGCCACGGTTCATCATGGGCTGGGCTGGGCTGGACTGGACTGGACTGAGGGTGATATTGACAGATCGTGGCGCGGGCCAACTCAACCAAGAGGAGCACGTTGTTTGCTCCGACCAGCTTCAGGAGCAGGTGCGGGTTCCACTCAAAGAAAAAAGAAGAAGAAGAAGAAGACACAGACATAGAGAGGCAGCTTGCCACCTTTATTATTTCCTTCCCCTCTTAGAATATATGATACTACTAGTAATACTCAGGCCGGCAGTGGATGTAGATGGCATGCCGCAATATACTACTGGCGGGGGGCGTGCAAGAACAGCAGAAAAAAATCGATCAAATTTATAGGACACGGCCCAGGTTGCCGCTGATCCGGCCGTCGGGCTGTGATGATTAATTATATCTGAGAACTATATATCAGTTTCGTTTCTTTCTATTTCGATGCAGAAATATTTACAAAGTTAATTTTTTTTTTGTCACTTCGCTTAACTTCGAAATGATTTCCTTCTACCGTACCCCTTGGTGGCCATGCAGCTAACTACAATCTTGTGATAACCAGTTACCTACTGATAAATAAAACACATGGGTTTTTCCATAAGCTTTAGGCGGCTACTTTCTACACAAATTAAAATTTAAGAATTCTCTCACCTTGGCTTGAGTATTAATTTCCATCTTGGTCTCCAACCCGCAGAACAGAATTGGGCATACTGAATATTTGAACAGACGGTCTGGTGGTGGGCTAGTATTGTTGCAAAATAGGAAAACTGAAATTAGAATGAAGTCCAAATATCATGTTGCCTACTGATGTCTACAGAACTTAATAGTTTGACGCCATTGACGTACCCATGGAACTGATCTACTTTGGGATGAAAAGATGCATCACCTGACCCATGCCCGGCAACATAGGCGGAGCCACCACTAGGGCGACCCTATTGACCGAGCACCACATCCCCACCGCCAGGACGGCGGCGCTGTTTATTTGCTTTCTTCCGTGAGGTAGATGCGTCGTGGCCTCGTGGGCCACTGGGGCACGCACTCTGCAGCCCACGACCAGGCCCAATAGCAGGCGGCCTGCGTCAAATTAGGATCGGCGGCACGTCACCAGCTCTCGGCCTCTCGCAGCTTGCTCCACGTCGTGACTCCCCACGCGGCCGCACTGCACGTCGCCTCGTCGCGTACCTCCGTAGATCCGCCCTCCACTCCTCCAGGAACAAGCTCCCAGGCGACGTGGAGTGCCGCCCTCCACGTCGCCTCGTCGCGTACCACCTGATGCAGCGAGCGGCGTGCCTCTACCCATGCGAGCAGCCAGCTCCCAGGCCCAGGTGGGCGCCGCCTCTACCCAGCACCCAGTCGGCCAACCCCAGCGAGCCGAGCCTCAAGTCCTGCCCTGCCCTACGCCCATGCCTCTCAACCTTATGGCCTGATTGACATTCTGGTTCTATGACTTTGGTCATTTACTGATCTGGTCATTTGTGCTTGAATTTTTATTTAATTACAGTGTCTGATTCATTAATTGATAGGTTTTGTACTTCATTTCTCTATTGAAACATCGACTATTGATAATTCCCTTATTACAAGGTAACATCTTAATTTTTGTTGGTTCTTTACTTGTTCTAATTTTTTTTCTTCTAAACATGCATGTTGTCGTTGGTAGCCAAAACTATATTATTATATTATTAGTCTGCCCTAGGTCATTTCGCGGGCTGGATTCGCCACTGCCCGGCAATGGACACTATTAGTACACAAATCATTTCTCTTGACACCGGTTATTTTTAATGGCGGTTTCTCATGACATTGGCCAGTATAAATCAAACGGTTACGAACCGCCACTAGAAATACATCTTTATAGGCGGTTTCTTTATAAACCGCTTATAAAAATCATGTATTTCTACTGGTGGTTCGTTAAGAGAACCATCAGTAGAAATCGATTTACGGGACGGGTGGACTGATTAGAGGAGGTCGCGCACGAGAAAAATCTGTTCGCTTCAGCTTATAAGCGCTTATTTTGGCTTCTTTTCAACTATAGAACAGTATTTTTTCTCTCACACCAAATTAGCACAAATCAGCATAAGGGCTTATTTTAGCTCCTTTTTAGTTTCAGCGAGACGCTGCGTCTACGCGCTAGATGACGCAAACGCGTGAAGAAACGCCGCTGGGCATCACTATTCCAGATTTTGGCTTCTTTTCACACATAGAATAGTGTTGTCCTCACACAACAAATCAGCATCAGCTGAAATCAGCGCTTCTTTTTAGAGAAACGAACAACACCTGCGTACGTATCCAGTGAATCATATTCAGGGTTAAACAAATGCAATTAAACTTCATTTTACCTCGATTAAACTCTAAATGGAGGCTCATCGTCTCGTTTAGGGCTTAGACGCCCAATTAAACATTGGGCACGCCTAGACGCTATGCACTATGCGGCATAAACACGTGAACAAACGCCGCTGGGCATCGCTAGCAGGCGGTGGAGGACGGAGCGCGTGTGTGCAGAAAGCGTTGGGCAGGGAAGGAGCGTGCACGTGCGGAAAGCGTCGGGCGGGAGAGAGCGTGTGCTCGCGTGGGAAAAACGTCGGGGAAGCGCAGGATGTGCGCGAAAGCAGGTTACGTTCATTAATCATCAGAGCCCGGTCCTTAAACGAATTTTATTACAACAACAAACAAACGCAAGAGTGAACACAAGAGAATAAAAGGGGGATTATTAGTCCCCAATAAAAACATAGGCTCTTTTTTTACCTTGTTTTGCATCGAAATTATGATTTTGCCCCTATTTTTTAAAAATTTGTGAATTTATCCCTATAATTTCAAAACGAAGCACCAGTTTGCTTCTACTCCATCATCCTTCCCTAATGGTGTTAAATTTTGTTCAAAAGGATAGAAATGCCCATGTTTTTATGCCTATTTGTGATTTTACCCCTATTTGGAATTAAACATTTGTATTGTATGTTGACAAAAATGATTAAATTTGGTCAGATATATTTGGCAAAAATTTCAATTATTTCAACTCAGATTTAATATTGCAGAAAAAGGTTAAAAATTTTGGCAGCATCACAGCAGTATTTTGATAGCATTATGACAACAATATGTAATACATATAAAATACAAGACAACAATCTCTACTATAATATGATTCTCAAATAAATCTAGGTCCACCCAAGAAAAGGTCCCCGCTAAGGGCTTCAACCTTTGTGCACCTAGGATATTGTACACAAGAAATTGTCTCTATTAAAATTAAAGGCTACAAGGACATCTAACCATGATCCAAGGGCTGTAGATTAAAGTTTCTAACATCAAACCCACCAAATCCACACCCTCCCCCCTCTCCCCCGATCCCGTTTCGCGAAGCACGATTAACGCATCCACGATCCCGTTCCTCGCGTGTGCACTGTGACCACCAGGTTGACGCGCTCTGACCACGACGACCAGCGATCGAAGCCTGCTATCACCGGGGAAAAATATGGAAAAAAATGCCAAGGACGACGCCGCCACCGCAAATCACCGATGTCGCGCCGATCCCAAACAAAGCGGCACGGCCCATCAACCCACGCATCAGTTTCCTCTCAATCTCTTTCCGAGCGTGCCGAGGGTGAGCACCACCTGCTCCTGCCGTCCTGCGGGATCTGCAACGCCTCCGCTGCTCTCCAGGAAGATGAGGTTGTAATGGGCAGGAGCCCGCGCTCAAACGTCTCCTGGCACAGGCGAAGCAACGCCCGGTTACCGCGTCCCCTGACGAGGAGGAGAAGAGCATCATCAGCTACCCAACTACGACTACACGCAGATGAGCATGCTCTCCATGCAAGGGAGATCTCCATGAGGCCAATGTGTTGCTACTCCGCCTGGGTCGGCGACGACAACCAACAATTACTTTGCAAGTTCAAGCTTTCAAGGTACACGTCAACTGGTAAGAGGCCAGGCTCCGCCCACGTCGATTCATTCGTTCAAGTTCATTCGTTCTTAGATTGGCAATCTTTACTTTGCGATCTAATTCAATGGGGCACGATGAGAAGGGGTGGGTTTGAATCGGTTTTGAATCGATTAACAAAAACTGTTAAATACTCCCTCCATCCCAAAGTGTAAGTCATTCCAAAAATTTTAGAGAGTCAAATTATCTCGACTTTAACTAAATTTATATAATAAAATAATAATATTTACAATATCAACTAAGTATTATTAGATTTTTTATCAAATATATTTTCATAGTACACTTATTTGATGTCACCAATCTTCGTATATCAGAAAGAATTTTACAGGTCCGACAATATATATTTATCATCATATTTTTATTGTATTGTATTTAGTGGAGTTGCAATGTAAAATTTAATTCTTATCAGATCATATTTTGGTTGATTTAATTTGCATGTTTGAATATTGCCGTGGCGTTAGTACGGGTATATACTACTAGTCACACTACACCACAACACTAAAATAGCATCGGACGTCTGTTGCTAAAAATAAAAATTATCATTGAACGGTCCGTTGCTAAATATTATTATCGGGCTGTCCGTTGCTAATATCAAATACTGCGATGGACGGTCCGTTATTATAAATACTATGCTTTTGCATTGAATTGTCCATTGCTATACATGAGTATGTGAGTCAGATTGTCCGTCGCTAAATAAATTTTGCATTGGCGCGGTCTGTCCCGCGGAAATTTTGGCCCGTTCCGCGGAAATTTTGGCCCAAAATGACCTGTGAACCCTAAGTCAGCCACACAGCTCCCTCACGCACGTGCCATTTGCTTCCTCACGCCGCCGCCTCAAAAAAAAAAAAGCTTCCTCACGCCGCCCACATCGACGCCGCCCGCCTGCCTCCATAGCCTCGCCGCCGGCACCGCCGGCACCGCTTACCTTCACAGCTCAATTGTCGATGCTGGCCGCTCATATCTGCACCCTCGTCCCTGTCTTCACACAGCTGCTCCCAGCGGCTGACCGGCCTCGGAGGACAGGCTGCCCTTGAGCGCATCCCTGGCGGGACTGGCTGCCCTCGACGGTCGCCCCAGCAGACCAGCTCGCCACCAAGCCATTGTCCCTTGCCGCTTGCCTACCCTGTGCGGCCATCCCCCAAGGACAGTCCGTTCTGCCCTATGTAGGTCATCTGCCCCATCTGAATCTGCTGCTGCTAAGCCCACCGGTGAGGAACTCCTTGCCACATCTCGATCTGTTGGACAATAGCCCGATCTGTAGTTCTGCTGATGTAGAGTAAATTGTCTTGGATGCTAATGTAGTGTTTCATTTATGCAGTTTCCATGCCATTGCTTTGCGAGAGTGCGTGACTTGACATTGAGCCCATGTGCGACTCCGGCCAGGTGCTTATTTTTTTTTACCCTTTTTCTCCCTCTTCCCTGTTGCGTGCTTATAAGTTCCAGCAGTGGCGGAGCCAACTTGGGGCCATGGTCCCCTCTTGCTGCCAAGCAATTTCAGTACAGATATGCCTCTTTCTCTGTAAGTCTGTGTTGTTGGCTTGAGGAGAATAAACAACTAGTATCAAGCAGCAAATCTTTTGGTTGACCGTGCAAGAGAGGAGAACCTGCAGGATCTGTTATGTTGCTCGATTGAAAGAAAGCATGTGTTTGTTGCGCATATGCAATTACCAATTAGACACCAGCAAGATGTATATTTGATTTTTTTATTCTTAACCACGGTTGTGTCCAGTCTGTAGCATGCACATAGCAATTTAGTTCACAATTCATTCTATTGAAACTAGCCCATGTTTTCAGCAGGCAACGAAAACCTGAACTACTAAATTGAACCTAGGATGCAGAGTCTTTCCATTTGATTGTGACATCTATGATATACTAGAACTCTGAATCTGAATTTGGGATGCTAGTGTAGTACCACTTTAATAATCTTGTACATCTTTCTTTAACTCGTTTGATACCGGAAAATTACATGTGAGTCATATGTAAAATTATATGGTGCTGCAGGTTACCAACATTGTACCTTGTAGGAATCATCCTGTTTGTGTATCGAGAACATTGAAGGGATCATCCTAGAGTTAAGATTTATTTAACGACTTTTTGTTCATCAATGCCTGATTACTAGGTTACTAGCTTCTTATGCTTTTGATGTGCCTTGTGGTTATTCCGTTGTGTGATGTTTTATAAAGAAAGCTTCTTGACCTCCCCGCCAAGGTCCACTAGTACAAACAAGGTTTGTACAGGCAGTTCCAGACCCCCCTGCACTGGCGTTTTTCAGCGCTGCCAGTGCTAAAGGCCTATGAAAACAAATCCTCTCCACTGGCGGTTGCTACAAAACCGCCTATAGAAACATGTTTTCACAGGCGGTTACTTAAGAGAACCGCCTGTAAAAATTATTTTTCACAGGCGGTTGTTACCGCTAACCGCCTGTGTTACATATTTTATTTTATATTTATATTTTATGTTATTTATATAAGTTTGATTATATACAATAAAGATTAACTATATCAAAATGCAGACATATATACAACTCAGGATTAAAAAATTTATAAACTATTTACGTTCACCTGCAACTTGTTATTTGCAAACTGTTTACATCTCAATCAAGTGCTCTAATACTCATTTCGCTTGAGCCCTAGCCTATGAATTTCGGTTAGAATTCTATATTCTGGATTTGAGAGGATGCTTGTATGGTCGTGATAATTTCCATTGCATGGAATCACATCTTTCATGGCGAATGAGCACAAGTCCGCAACTATCTCGTATAAATTCTTGTTGCTGCATTGTTGCTTTGGTGGTATTTTATACCTCTGTAAATGAGATTTTTATTAGCATGGATCTACAAAATGACATAACGTTCGTACTTGGCTATATAAAATTACTTTACCTCATCAATGTTCCTGATGTATCGTCCACTCAATCTAGCGAAATTGCACACGTAGTATCCACAGTGCACCGAGCCGGGTGGTTGCTTGTGGCACTAAATTTATAATAATGGGTGAGTGGATGTAACATCATCCTTCATAATATATGTTTTTGAGTCATGAAATTTACATACCGGCCAGTCATAAAATACTCTCAACGAGTTGCCTTTCGTGCTCAGGTCGTACGGTCCACCTTGTATCTTATAAAACCTATATGCCCTACGATATCGACCAAATAGAATAACCAAGTTATTGATCTCAAATTCTGATCGATATTATTAAGCACGCATGCATATATTTCTCCTTACCTCTCTAATAAGGTCAAGAATGGTTGATATCTTGACGTGGCGTAATCTGTGGAGTCGTGGACGATTACCCTTCCCAAATAGGGAACAATTTTGAACAGGATCCAACGGTCGCTGCAAGAAACAAAGTTATATGGGGCCGGTATCCAATGTATATGTAATAATTTGACTAACTTACTCAAAGTTATATGGGGCAAGTATGCAGATCCTATTTTTAAAAGAAAGCATTACGTGTCTAAGGTAGGCTGCGAAATTGGCCTCCAGGTCCTTTTTCATTTGCACTTTAATCTTTTCAGTTTCCTCCGGTGTCTTATCTTTCAATTGTTCCTCCTCGGTTTTTCCGAGCCTCAATGTGTGCTCCGTCTAACATATTCTTATAGGGCTAAGATAACCAACCATTTGAGCCTCACTGTAATTACGCTCCTCAGCGTACCTCCTTGCCTGCTCGTCCTCTTGCATCCTGCAAGTTATATACTCGTGCAAATTAGAGTTCGTCATTGTAATAATAATAGCGCAAGTTTGTTGTTAGTTCGAGAACACTTACAAGCACCAAATTGTCACCAGTTGTACGTCCATTCTCCTGAGGTTTAAGAACAAATGCATGTCCTCGAAGGTTACATAAGCTATTTCTCTTGGAGTCGCAAATGTCCCTGGTGGTATAGATGCGCTGATTGCGTCGATGCCAACTTGAGCCGCTCTCATCTACCAGTCATGCATCTTTTTTATTTGCGGTGGCAACTTTATCAAATTCTCCAACCATATAAGAGGCCTTTCCGGCACATAGTTTGAAGGGACATGATCGTAATCCTGTTTGGTTGGCTTTCTGATATGTACTTCCTTCACTATGGACTGCGTTGACTTCTCCTCCTCGGCACAGTCAACGGTACGTGTCGTATGGTACTTTGCTATTTCTTTTAAGAATAGGATCGTCCTGGCACTTTTTCCCTTCGGCTCAAAGGGTGAAACCAATCTAAGTCCTTTATATCCGCTCTTCTTCTTAACTGAATCTCTGCCCTTCTTTGGCGCGGTCGGTGGTGTTGGATCTTCATCAGGATTTGCTTGATTACCTTTGGTTGGTGGTGTAGTTTGTGTCATGGGCTCGGGAGGCGGTGATGGAGGGTCAGGTTGAGGACGAGGAGGTGATGGTGGGTCAGGCTGACAATGGGCAGGTGATGGTGGGTTAGGTTGAGGACGAGGAGGTGATGGTGGGTCAGGCTGACGATGGGCAGGTGATGGTGGGTTAGGCTGAGGATGGGGAGGTGATGGTGGGTTAGCCTGAGGAAGGGGAGGTGATGGTGGGTTAGGCTGAGGAAGGGGAGGTGATGGTTGGTCAGGCTGAGGACGGGTTGGCGATGATTGTTCCTGGCCTTGTTCCTGAGTTTGTGGCAAGGATTCAGAGGAGGGTGGTGGAGCACTCAACCTGATGACTCATCGAGGCAAGAGGATGAAGTTGTTGACAGTATGTCTGAGTTTCTCGATACCTTCGGGAGCAGGGATGTCCAACATGTCATCCTCATAACCTGGCACGACGTTCACCACCTGTGCCCTGCAGTATTCTTCGGGAATGTCCTCACCATGGAACTTTTGTCCTGGTATCGCATACCCAGAAGCAACTTTCCTTGTTCGTATCTTGGCAATCCCGTAGCTTATGACAAGGGAGCATGGCGTTGGCCTGTCTATGTCATCAACAGGGTACCGGACCTTTGTGGTAGATGCGACACTGCTAGGCGCCGGTGGTACATTCTGTTGAGAACTCGACTGAGGTGCTACTACCAGCTGCATCTGCGGAGTCTGTGTGGTCGTGTTTTGTGCTGACGACAATACACTCGTTAGTTGTTGCAGCATTTGAGGGTCACGGCCCGATAATACCTTGGCCATCATGTCTTGGAATACTTTTTTACCCTCCTCCTCAAAGTATTCTTTCATGGCTTCCTTGTATCGATCTCGTTTCTTGTACATGCCAAACCACTCTTCACCGAAACCTTCTTTCCAACCCAACCTTGAGGAGATGCCCCGCACTCGACCCGGATGCTCGGGGTTACCAAGCCTAAGAGTTAGGGTGTCCCTTTCCCTCTCTGCTTTGAACGATCCTTGCTTCTCCTTAGCTGCCACCGCAAATCTGTTCTTTGCTGCTTCTTCGACCATTGCATCAGGAAAGGACAACCCGGTCGAGGTTTCTTGTGGCTTTCGACCACGGAGCCAATTCGCGCTCCTTTCACCAACTTCCTCAGAAAGGACCGGTAGGCCTGTCGCCTTCTTCGCAGCCTCTTTTGCCCTCCATTTTGGGATCTGACGCTTGTATCCACTAGTGCCAAGGTGGTGGTGGTACTTATTCTTCTTTGCAAGTGCGGAATTGGCTTCACTTCGAGCTAAGAATTCCGGATTAGTCTTCTGCTCTTTGAAAACCGCCCACTGACCTTCTGTGATCTTGTACTTCCTCGTCGGGTCCAACCCTTGCTTCAAGTATTTGTTATTCAACTCAGACCTCCAACCCCGGAACGAGATGGCAATCTTCCGCATTGCATAGTCTCGTACGAGTTCTTCTGAACCCCGCGACACGATAAATTTTCTTGAGAGCTTCTCCCACATGGTATTCTTGACCGCATCTGGCACATCCTTCCAGTTAGAGATTGTGATATCAAGATTGTCCCTAACCAAGAAACCAACTGCGTTACGGAACTTAGCTTGGACCTCATCCGGTTGTAGGGGCTCTCCTTTTGGACTGACATCTGTAACCCTATATATCTTGTCCTCCCACTTATTTGTTCCTCTGTCACCTTGTCTACGATCACTCTGTTTTCGTTTCCTAGATTTCTTGCTGGGTGCCTCGGTCTCTGCTTATGTTGGTTGTTCTTGCTCAAGTTCCTCTTGTTCCCCCGCATCTGCTAACTCGTGAAATTGCGATAGCACCTCCTTTTCACGTAACAAGGCACAAACAATATTAAAATCATGGATGGATATACATACACCTCCTATATTACCCGTTTGTTCGATTTCATGCAACAACTCACCGTATCATCTCGTGGATCGTAATTAGGGTCACGCTCCATTTCACGACGAGCAGCCCTATCTACACTAGGACACGGATCGGTTGGACTCTCGTACACTTCATCGTCCGACTGGTGTTCTCCGCGTCCTTGCGAATCGCTAGGTTCATTAGAGGGGGACTCCGCACGTTGCTCTTCGTGTGGAGAACTCATCGCGGAAACTTGACATATCATAGTGGTATTCATATGAAAACTAATATGCTATGTTGTCATACGAAATGTCGATACTCATGCATACGCCATTCATAAATCGATTTTCATACGTCATTCATAAATCGATAAGTCATATATACACAGAATATTCGCAAAACCATTTTACAATCAATTCATAAATTGATAAGTCATATACTATACATAAAATCCATTTAAAACTTCTTAAACTAATTTACACAGAATCTATATAATTTTATGGGTTGTATAATTTACACAAAATTAATAAAGAACCTATGTAAAACATCATGAAATCAATAAAAAACCTATGTATTATATATTTTTGTTAGCTAGATCATGTTATTAGAAGACTAACAAAACTAGAATCATAATTTTTGGACCTCTAAAACTCAACATATAGAATTTACAAAGAAATAAAAAATTAAAAAAAAGTGGGCAGGCCCACTACTGTTTGGCCCACTAATATGTGGCCTCCACCGCGAGCGCGCCGCCACCGGGCACACCGCCGCCGGGCACAACCGGCTCCGGGCGCACCGCCACCGGCACCCGCACCGTCGCCGGGCAACTGCACTGCCGCCACCACACGCGCCGCGCTCGGCCATGGGGGGCCGCACCACCGCCGCCACCACACGCGCCGCACTTGGCCGCACGCTCGCCGGGACCGCACGCCGCCGCCGCTCAACCTGTAAGGAGGGTGGGGGAGAGGAGAAGAGGTGCTGACGATGGCTTACCGCCGCCGGCGGCGGCGGTGCGGAGGAGAAGGGGCTCGCGCGGCGTGGCGGCGCATGGGCTCGGAAAAGGTACGGGGGGCGCGGCGGGGCGGCGCAGAGGCTCGGAGGAGAGAAGGGGGCGCGCGGCGGTGCGGCGAACCGAGGACGACGAGCGTGGCGAAATCCGGCAGCCTGATGGCGTCCTTGAAGAAAATGGCGCGCCTCCGAGACTTGGTGAAATTTCAGAATCGAGGGCGGGATACATATACATACGGTCTTTACAAGCGGTTCACTTTAAGAACCGCCTGTAGAAAGGTCATTACAGGCGGTTGTCAATGTAATCCGCATGTAGAAACATATTTTTATAGGCGGTTATCAATGTAAACCGCCTGTAAAGATCATTCTACAGGCGGTTTACATTGATAACCGCCTATAAAAATATGTTTCTACTGGCGGATTAAATTGATAACCGCCTGTAGAAAGGGTTTATGGTTTATGTTATTTCTATATGTTGTTTCTATATATTGTTTTACAGTTACTGTTTATTTATATTAATTATTCTTTAAGGGTTTATGGTTTATATTATTTATATTGGGCTTTATAATTATTGTTTATTTATATTTTATATATTGTTTTATTATATTACTCTTATTCACTCATGTTGGGAAAGTAAAACGTAAATATTAGCAATGGTTCACTCATATTGTTCGAGATACTGAAATATAGAAATGGTAGGAAGCATAGAGTACAAATTAATACAGAAATGCATATTACAAGATAAATGACAAATAGATTCTAGCCACCGACTGTTCTTCCTTGTCCATCGTGGCGAGCATAGGGAAGCGAATTTTGTGGGATGCTTCGCTCAACATTCCTTATCTTCTCTGGAAGGTCCGTAAAGAGAGACAACTCGTTGAACTGGTTGAAGTCCTCCAGATCAGTTATACCATCAATTCCTATAGCTTGTTGCTTTTCAGTGAAAACTACATGCTTCTACTTGTCCTTAGTTTTCTGCTCATTCATAGAAAGGATCTGTTCAGCTAGAACACTTGTGTAGCACGGTTAGCGAGGATCCAAGGGTCATCCTTATAACCTACTTTACTTAGATCAATAACTCTGAACCCGTAGTTATCCACTATAACATGTTTATCTTGAACCCATTGACATCGAAACACAGGGACCAGAAATGTACCATAGTCCAATTCCCATATGTCTTCAATGAACCCGAAATCTCACCAGTTTTGTCTATGGCCTCGCATCGAACACCACTGTTCTGTGCAATGCTCTTGTTGTCCTTGGTCTTGGTACAAAAAGTGAAGCCACTAATGTCATAGGTTTGCCATGTGGTGATCTGACGTGATGGTTCATATGCCAACTGTTTGATGGTCTGTTCTTCAAATGTCTTCGCTTCTGGAATGTTCTGATCCCTCAGCCATGCGGTGAACCGATGCTTGTGTTCGTTCACTACCCAACTGTCATTTTGTCCATGATTATGTTCACGAAGTTCTTCCACGTGTTTCTCGATCAAAGGCTCCATTATCGAGAGTTGATGTAGGATGCTGTGGTGTGCCTCGAGACTATTTTGTAGTCTGGTGGGATAAATGATTTTCGTCCCATCCTTCCCTTTCCATGTAGCCTACCCTCGTGTCATGAAGGAGGCAAGCCTATTGCAATCTGGTCTTTCAGAACATTGTTGCAGAATGGACCTCCGGACTCAATGGCCTCTTCGGTAGTGTACCCTTCTACCATGGATGTCTCAGGATGAGCACGAGTTTGAACATATCCATTAAGTATTGACATGAAACGCTCATATGTCCACATTTCATGCAAGTACATGGGACCTAGGGCCTCGATTTGTGGCTCCAAGTGCACCACAAGATGTACCATTATATCAAAGAATGAGGGAGGGAAACATATCTCCAGTTGTGACAAGGTCTCCACTGTGAATTCCTGTAGAGATGGCAGCTCCTCGCGGTCAATTACTTTCTATGAGATCTTGTTGAAAAATAAGCACAACCTTGCGATTGCCATCTTCAGAAATGTGGGATTTATAGCCCTGATGGCAACAGGGAGACGAGTAGTCAGCATGACATGACAATCATGGGAGTTGTAGTTGTGGAGTGTAAGGTCTTTCATTGACACAATACTCTTTATGTTGGAGCAGAATCCAGATGGCACTTTCAGGTTCCTCCACCACAAACACATCGCTTGTTTTTCATCTGTGATCAGGTTGTAGCTTGCTGCAGGAAGATGGTACTTTCCATTTTCAAGAAGAACAGGGTGCAGCTCTTTTTTAATGCCTAATTGTACCATGTCCAGACGAGAATTCAGTCCTTCCTTCGTCTTGCCCTTCATGTCTAGCAAGATTCCAATTATGCTTTCAAACACATTCTTCTGAACGTGCATACCATCAATCGCGTGTCGTACGTCTAACTCTTTCCAGAGGGTAGATACTTGAAGAAAATAGACATCTTCTTGAATGTAGCCCCTGGAGTTGGCTTCCTATCCTTTCTTTTTGTTCCATCCTTTGTCTTCTTCCCAAAAACAAATTTGATTATGCTTAATATAAGATAAACTCTTTGACCCTTACTGTTACCTGATGGAGCAGTAGAGTGCAGTTCATTATTATTGTCGAAGAATTTTTCCATCTTTCGCAAGCGGTACCTGTGCCCTCTCGGTAGAAGCGCCTGTGCCTCATGTACACTAGCTTATTGGATGAATCAAGGGACACATAAGCGGTGTCATCTATACATATTATACAACCAACCTTTCCCTTGAACTGCCCTGATAATGTGAAGAGAGCATGGTAATCATTGATAGTGACAAAAATAATTGCTCTAAGTGTGAACGAATCTTTGCGATACTCGTCCAATATTTGGACACCTTTTTCCCATAGTATCTTCATCTCCTCCATTAAAGGCTCTAGAAATACATCCATGTCAACTCCAGTCTGTGTAGGTCCAGAAATAAGAATGGTTAACAAAAGGTATTTCCGCTTCTGCAACAACCATGGAGGCAGGTTGTAGATGATAAGGATCACCGGCCACGTGCTGTGCGTGCTACTTCTCTCGGCAAATGGATTCATTCCGTCAGTACTCAGTGCGAACCTAACATTTGTTGGTTCCTTAGCAAATTCTGGATGATTGTCATTGAAATCTTGCCATTGCTTGCCATCGGCTGGATGTCGAAGCTTTCCATCATTTTTGAGCTCATTAGAAGCGTGCCAGCTCATAAGTTCTGCATCCTCAGGGTTAGCAAACAACCACCTCAATCGATCAACTACGAGAAGGTACCACATCGCCAATGCAGGAACCTTTCTCTGAGCGTAGTAGTCTACTTCATCTTTTCCTTTGTTGATGGGTTTTGAACTCTGCTTCGGTTGGGTCTTTTTACGCTTCTTACCCGAGGAAACATTATTTTCCTCACGATGATCTTTTCTCATCTTGTATCTACTTGCACCACAATTTGGACATCTGTCTAAGTTTTTGAACTCATCACCTCTATATAGAATACAATGATTTCTACATGCGTCGATCTTTTCAACACCCATAATAAGTGGACTGATTAGCTTCTTTGCATAGTAGGTGTTAGCAGGCACTTTGTTCTCCTTTGGAAGCATGTCTGCGATAAGACTCAGGAATGCATCAAAGCCAGCATCACACAAACCATATCTAGACTTTAGCACCAACAACTTCAGCACAGATCGCAACGTCGTGAATTCTTTGGTACAACCCTTAGACTCTGCATACAAAGGCTCTTCTGCTGCTTTCCTCAAGGCCTCCATACCTTTAATGAGAAACATTGATGGGTCTGTATGACGACGCATTAGTGCATCTAGCAATTCCGCATCTTCTTCTGCACTAGGCATATCTTCGACACCTTCATTTTCACCATCAAAACCATGATGAGTATTATTTGGCAAAACATGCTCACTCCGGGGACAATGATCTTGTGGCTCGTCTTCAAACTGACATCTGTCAACACGCATATGTGGATCTGTGAGGTTGGTGTTTGTTGGGTCAGTCGTCTGAGGCACAGAGCTACCCTCTCCATGCTTTGTCCAAACCAAGTAATTCTCCATAAATCCTCGGCACACGAAATGAGAGATGATTTGTTTTGTATCATCAAACACAACAACATTTTTACAGTTTATGCATGGACAACATATGTGCTGTGTCATTGTTCTCCAAGCATGGCTCCTAGCGGCATCAATAAACCCATTGACCTCATGTATGAATGATGAATCTAGTCTTGATAAGTTATACATCCATCGTGACCTCTCCATCTTCACTTGTTAGTGAAGTAAGCATTAATGCTAATATAAATAAGTACTAAAGTAAATGAGAGCATAGACGGTGGCAATATAAATAAATAACGAAATAAAGAGAGCATAGATATGGTAGTATAAAAATAAATAGTGAAGTAAAAAAGAGCATAGACGATGGTAATATAAATAAATAAATATTGAAGTAAAAGAGAGAGCATAGACAATGGTAATATAAATAAATAGTGAAATAAAGAGAGCATTGATGTTAATATAAATAAATAGTGAAGTAAAGAGAATATAATTTAAAACATTAAAAAACAATATTCCTCTCTCTACATAAATACACAACATAGAACATAGAGCTAGATATATATAGCACATAATTCATGAAAACAAGTAAAAATTGAGAAGCAACAGTGAAAAGGAGAAGAGAGACATTATGGAAGCATCATAAACAACCTCATTTAAGGAAACAACCTAACTATTTCTTCTCTCTAACCCATGGTGAAACCCTAGATCCAAAAAGGAGCACAAATTGAGCGACAATGGATAAAAAGAGGTTTGGAAGGCATTAACTAACCTTTTGTAGCAACCTGCTTCGAAGAAATGAAGGGCAAAACCTCTCTCCCTGTATTTTGCGAATCTGGACCTCCAAATCGCCAACTATGGAAGCTGACTGTGAGCTACAGGTCTGTCTCAGGGTTGAAGAAGGGGTATTTATACAGTTGGCAGAAGCACCGGCGGTTCACATGAGAAACCGCCTGTGTAAAATGGTTTACACAGGCGGTTTTCTTAACGAAACCGCCTATACAAATAATGCATTTTCACAGGCGGTTTGGTTAAGAAAACCGCCTGTGTAAACCATATTTACACTGATGGTTTCTTATGTGAACCACTTGTGTAAATGGTGCATTTACACAGGCGGTTTTCTTAACCAAAACACCTGTGTAAAGTCGTTTACACAGGCGGTTCTAATTCTGGCCCCACATGTTTCTTTTCACATGCGCACGATAACAGGAACCGCCTGTAAAAATAATTTGCTAGCGTTAGTGGAAACCATTTTTCTACTAGTGGTCTATGGATAAAACATGGATTGAGAATGAGCCTAGGTACACACAAGAATTATTTCTTAACTGCCCAAACTTACTATAGTTAACATGGAATTTAACATAATGGATCCAATGTAGGCACACCAAGGCATATATACAAGGTGTGAATGGTTTCATAGCTTATGCATTTAAAAATTCAGCGATAGGAAACAAGATATTATGCCCTTGCAGAAAGTGTGCTAACTCATTTTAGAGAGAGGCGTGTGATATACGTGAACACTTGATTTGTGATGGGTTTCTAAAGGGGTATACAACATGGAACTTCCATGGAGAAGCTAGTTCATCCAATGCGAATCCTGGGAACAGTCATGGTGCTGTCCTTGTTGAAGAGTGTGAAGATGATGAAATATCTGAATTGTTTAGGGACCTAGCTAGTGGTTTAGATGATGGAGGGGATTTTGAAGATGACGGGTCTAATGATGACTTACAGGCCCTCCAAAAGTTGGTAGAAGCCAATAGCCAAGAGTTGTACCCTACATACAAGAAATATAAGAAACTACGTTTCTTGATTAGATTGCTTCATATCAAGCTTCATGGAGGATGGACCGATAGAAGTTTTGACCTACTACTAGATCTTTTTAATGATGCATTTTCAGAGGGTTCAGCACTACCAAGAAACTTCCATGAATCTAAAAAATTGATTAAATCCATAGGTCTTGGGTACATCAGTATCCATGTATGTGAAAACGATTGCATTCTTTACTTGAAGGACAATAAGGATTTTGATTTTGTAAATCCATAGGCTCTTGGAACGAAATTTTGTGAAGTCATTGTGAATGTTGTCCTTAGACGTGAAACATTAGTGCCACGCCCTTATGCTGAAATCAAGACTCTAGGTGATGCTGTAAAGATGCCAGTTGCTTGGCCATTTAATCGAGTAATGTCCGCTTGATTTTGTTCTCCTTTTCTTTTGATATATGTGTTGAATAACTACAGTTTCTAATTAATTATACTTGTGACAGCTGAAGGTTTGTAGTCAGCAACCAAGATCTTCTCAGGGTGTTGCTAGTTCTCAGAGATCTTCGCAAGGTGCTGCAGGATCATCTCAGAGACGCTGACGGAGCTAGCTAGCTTGTTTGCAGGAAGGGTGCTAGGAGTGATTTTGTTGCAAGATCCTCTCATGAGGTTGTTAGTAGGGAATTGTTGATAAGAAGCCATTGAATTATCTTATGGTGAACTAGATGCTCACTCTAAATGCTTTTGGACTAGAATCTGAAAGTTTTAGTTTTTGGACTCAACCTAGTAGTGCAATCATTTGACCGATGTTCAATCACTTTTGGATGATGGACTTTGCTCAACAGGAAAACAATGTTTGCTTCCTATGCAACCTCTTGACAATAGCTAAATTTGTATTCAGCTAATATATATGAATGACAATGTGATTATTGTGCTCATTTGTATATGTCATTCAATATTGTTTTGGTTGTGAATTTTTACTCTAGTTTAAAATGCATGTGGATATTTTTTTTACTTATTTAATTGATCTCTATGAACTATCTGTTGCTAAAGGTTTTCAGAACACTAACAGCCTGTCCATTGCTAATAGTTAGACCCTCGCACTGTCTGTTGCTAAATAACTCTAACAGACTATCTGTTGCTAAACTGTGGACCCTCGAACTGTCCGTTGCTAAATATATTGTCCGTTGCTATATATATACAGCAACGGCTTCATTAACATCGGCAGGTGTCCATTGCTATAGCATTTAGCAACGGACAGTCCATCGTTATAGACCGCTTTTAGCAACACTCTGTCCATTGCTGTTTAAAGGTTGTGGTGTAGTGTCATGGAGAAATGACATTTTTCACATGGCAACGTGTCCACAAAATCTCAGCATGAAAAGGAACTGTACTTACCATACTTTCAGACCCTACCATTTTTAGAAGTGAAACAGAACTATACTCAGCACATCCAGGTTATACCTTATTAACTGAAAAGGAACTGAAACACAATGCTAGCTTGCTGCTCTGCGTGAACGGCCATGTCATCCTCAAGAAGTAATTCCTCAAACAATTGGTGTAGGCTGCCTGGAGTGTCTATGTAGCAGCAAAATGCCACCACTCCATACTAAAAAAAAAAAAAAAAAAGGCCACCACTCCCACTCAAAAGGAACGCATCAGGTTCTGGTCGAGAAGGAATGTGCCCCACGAGCCACGATTCCACGATCATCTCAGCTCAGATAAGATGTCGATGGAGTAGGAATTGAAGAACTGCTCCCGCCGTCGCCCCACTCGACCAGCGCCGAGGAGATCCGCGGCCGGGCGCCGCAGCAGGCACACCGCCGAGTGGGCGGGGGCCGAGGAGATCCACGGTGGGCGCCACAGGAGCCCCGCCGCCACCCGACGAGATCTGTGGCCGCCCCTCGCGCCCCCGCACCGCGAACGAGCCCAGAGGCCGGGCTCCGCCACCCGCTCATTCACAACCAGATATAGGACGCAGGAGTCACATGTCACAGGCTCCATGCGCGCTGTTTCAGTAGTGCACCTTCAACACGTGTGCCTTCTTATTCTTATCAAGCTGCTCCCGTAACTCCCGATAAAAGGTTTCCTTGCGCGTTTCTCCTGACCAATAACAAGATACCCATACTTCTTTGATGCTTTGGAGATATTCTAGCCCAGAAATGCGAACATGCGGCTTAAGGACCAGACGCAGCACCTCAAGTTTGGGCATTGCTTCCTCATCAAACTTGACTGACTCGATTTTCGGGCCAGAGCCGTAAAAAAGACGGAGAACCTTGAGGCCCATGAAAAGGCCACTCTTGGACTGGACCTCTCCAATAGTTATGTCACGCCACTCCGACAAACTCAGAATCGACAGGTTCCGTAGCTTCCCGATGTCTTGCATGAGCATGGCCGCACCATCCCTCGAGAGACCGGTGTTAACTAGTGTGAGCTTCACCAGATTTTGGAGCCCCTTGATCCATTCCGGCAATCTGGCCATCCTGCAATAACGCAGCTTGAGGCTCTGGAGGTTTTCCGGAGGTGGTTTTATGCCGTTCATACAGTCAGATAAATCTAGCTCTGTGGACAGCGACAACGATTCAAGGAGGCTGAGCTTGGAAATTGCTAGACATAAGTTCTGACTATTTTTCTTGCCGATGCCAACCACTCCTAGCTTGCGCAGGCCGGTGAGACCTTTTATCTCCTCAACAACAGCATTCCCCCATGCGAGATCCACATACCGCAGCGTGTGTAGCGATTTCACTTTTCTCATTCCTCTTGGCAACGTAACACCACCATCATCTCGAAACTGCCTGCCCATTAAAATAGGAGGTAATGCTGCGCAACAAAAAGCTATAGCGCATCGATCACGCCTACCAGTAAGCCGGAAATTGGTGTATCGGAACAGTCCCAAACATGCTCCACGCTGTACCTCTAAGAGTTCCGCACACTTCCCACAACAGCTTAGCATCCTGAGCCTGACTATGGTTTTGGGCAGCACTTGTACTACCGTATATTTGATGTCCAGGACCTCAAGTTGACTTAGATTACCCACGCAATCAGGCAAATAAAAGATACCACGGCACCATCTTAGAGAAAGGTATCTGAGATGTAGAAGCTTCCCAATGTGCTCAAGGCAATGGTTAGCTAGACCTTCTGTGCCTTCCAAGTCCAACACTCGGAGAAACCTCATCTTGTCAGAAATATAAAATGGCTTACACTCGCCGAACACTGTTAGAGACCTTATACGTGACAGCTCCACTATGCTCTGGAACTCACCCTCGTCACCCTCCCAGTTGCTGCTTACGGCAAGGTGACGTATTGTGCCGTGGGTGTTTGAGCTGCAGCCTTCCTCCAACCTGAAAACAAGATTTTCTTTCATTGCCATTGAAATGCTGATATCCCGGATCAGATCATGTAGCTTGCAGGAGTCAGCCTTTCGTCTGCTGAAAATTGAATTATGAGTTGGTAGTATCATGCTCCTCTCAATGAGTTTCTCAAAGTAACCATCTGCTATTTCCATGCAAGATTTGTCCCGTGCCTCTTCTGAGTACCCCTCTACTGCCCATCGACGTACCAGACGTCTTCGGCTAATATTGAGGTCTTCAGGAAAGATAGACATGTATAGGAAACAAGGTTTGAGGTAATAGGGCAAACCATCGTAACTTTTCATAAGAACTGCTCTTATAGGCTCAATCTTTGGATTCATCTCCATCTCATAAGTAATATGTGCATTCAATTTTCTCCACTCCACAGAACTTTTTGTTTCTTGCTCGGCCAAGAAGCTGCCCATGATGACTATTGCAAGGGGAAGTCCGTCACACTTGTTTAGGATCAGTTTTGCTGGTTCAACTAACTCAGGATATTCCTTGTCGAAATCTACAGTCTTCTTGAATACCTGAAATTGGCACAGCACAAAAAAACATTCAGCGCAAGGAAGTGGCAAAACTAAATTATGAAAAAACTCTACTTGTTTGTTAGTACGACGAGGAAACATTTTAATATGCAGTCTGAACTAGTGTGAAGTATATAATAATGAATAGGCCAAGCCTTTGGAGTATACATGCACGGTAACATTTTCGGACATGCAGGAGAACCCCAATGACGGAGTAATAAATGATTTTATTCGCTATAAACAATGACAAATTGATATTTCAGCAATTTGGTGTAAAACAATAGAACACTAGTTATACAAATAACAAAAATGATTGATGCATGAAAATTCTTATGATTGTGGACCATCACCAAGTTTATCTGAGCATTACAGTTTTGTTTTTTTATCTGAAGCTAAATCATTACAGAAAACACAATATAAATATAGATAAACACAGAAAAATTCCTCAACAAGAGGGGGAAATGGAAAATATAAATAATAGCTAGATTCTGGTCTGCAGGTGCTCTGTTTTACTGCCCTCCATGCTAGGAACCTAGTTTATAATTTTAGAGGGTTATAATTTTTAGATTCTGGTCTGCAGGTGCTCTGTTATAATTTAAGGTTCTTAAATGATCCTTAAGCATCACCATCTTTATTTTAGAGGGTTATATTTTTTATCTGAAATAAAATCATGATAAAAAATACAACAAAAGTAGGTGAACATACAGAAAAATGCCGGAGGTGCTGTGCCAGATCGAAGATGGGAAATGGAAAATAAATTGGCTATATTCTTGTCAGCGAGCAAGCTACTACGTGCTCTGTTTTTAGCCAATGTGTTATGGGAACAAAATGGCAAGAAGTTACAGTGTTGACTACTAGTTTTATTGATCACAAAAAAAAAAGACTACTAGTTTTATATTTTACATTGGAAGGTACAAATCATTATTGGAAATACTCTGCCTTCATCTTGTAGTGTCCCTGACATACAAAACCAGACGGTCTCAACCTTTTGGAAAGAACATTTATATCACACATCCCTAGAGAATGTACAGCAGGTAAGTATTCCCATTTCCCCACACAAAATATTCCAAATAATTTCTTTTCGAAGCCAGTTTCAGTACAGTTGTGCTTATATAAATCATCAAATCAAATGAAATAAACTGAATACGAGTTTTGTCAATACCGTTTTTATGAAGAGTTCACGAGCTTCCTCAGCTAGTAGAGTGTTGAGCTGGTGTATAAATCCCCTTTCCTTGCAACAATGCTGAGCAATATCCTTTTGCCTTGTGGTGATCACAACGGTCCAGCCTTTTGCCTTCTTAATTTTACGGAATTCATTTATTATTGTATCCCACTCTTGGGTATATAATAGGTCGTCGACAACAATCAAACACTTTCTATTCTCCGAAAGCAGGTCCAATGCAACAGTCAAATCTTCTACAGACATCGATGCATATTTGTTGTCACGAACAAAATCCATCGCACCCTTGTTTCCAGAAGACTCTGCGTCTAGCTGGATAGCTATACTCTTAAGAAGCTCCTGAAGCTTGAAAGGTCGCAACACGGTCACAAAGGCATGCCTTGTAAACTTGTCGTTGATGTCTTGTCTTTGGTAAACATCTGCAACTAGAGTGGTCTTTCCAATACCACCCATTCCCCACAATGCGATCACCTGATGACTGTCAGAATGTTCTAAAATTAGTTGGGCAATAATTTCTTTTTCTCCATCTCGCCCAGCGACCTGAGATTTCACCACAGCCCCTGCTGTCAGGTTTGTACTTGGGTGGCCCTTTTCAACTTCACCATCCGCGGATTGGTCCTCTTGAATCTCAGATGTGGGCGGTGTTGAGCTAGACACCGACTCTGCTGAATATGTAACGTGTTGAGAACTCTGTAACAAGGAAAATAAAATATCTTTAGCCGTGTATCATGTAAGCAATTAGATTATAGTATTACTCTATAAACATGATAATCTTGAAGAAATGTTGTAATAAAACATTTTTTTTCTTTTACCAATAAAACATAAAATAAATTTATTCGGCAATGTATTATGTCATTATAGGAGTTTGCCCCCCCCCCCCACCCCACATCCCCCGCGACATAATGTCAATATAGAAGCAAACTTACCGAGCTGGTCCTATTTTTTTTTTTGACTTTTGATCATATTGTTGAACCGCCATCTTTTTTTTAAAAAAAATTCTGATCATATCGTTAACTTCTATCTATTCTTGCTACACAGTCTGTGCATTCTTGTTGGATGTATTAGTTAGTTCATTTACTGAAACTGTGCACTACATAAACATCTTTCTCCTATTTCTTGAAATTTTGTTAGGCATTTTTTGCATCTATACTAGTCCTGATGCTGATGCCCAATGTTATGACTGGCATCCATTACCAACGTCGGATACGGCCCAGTGGCTAGGCGACGTATGTCATGGGCCTATAGCCTACTAAGTGTTATAGTTAATTAGAGATAAAGGGTGTCTTCCTTGGAATCAAGTAAGCCTTGCTTAGGGGTCATGTAAATATCCCTATATAAAGGGAGGAAATGTATCAATCTAATCAAGCAAGATATTATTCTTGCCTGTCCTCAAGAGCCATCTAATGTGACTCACATCTCCCTCTCGCTTGCCCTTCCGCCTCTCCACCATGGCTCCTATCCGGAGCTAGATATTTTCTCCCCGACCTCCCACTTCCTTCTTCTACGCACTATGCAGGCGTGGTAGGATCCCGGATCCAATCAATCTGGTATCAGAGATGTGAGGTCCTCTTCCTCCGCGCCCTTCGTGTCCCAACTAGCGGCATCCCAGCTGCTGCCGTAACTGGTCCCCGACATGACGAAGGCTCTCTCTGAGATTGTCTAGCAGCTGGCCAACCTCAACGAGTAGCAGCATCACTTTAACGCACAACAGGTGACCTTTATAGCCTGTTCCTATCCACCGTGGAGAGCCATCAGGCGTCCTCATCGGTGGGCGCCATCCCCAGGGCTTTCCCTATGAAATGCTGGGGTACGGCACATGGCGTTCCCGCCTGCCCAACACCTCCATACCAACCACCATAGCCACTGTCACTGCCACCTTGCCCTCCAACACCTAGTACACCACTCCACCTGTGATCATGCCTGCTGCGTCCCCACTCACCATCGCTGTGCCTTCAGGTCCCCCTATCCTCCTCAGCAATTTTCCCCACTCACCTTCACCGTTGCCCAACTTCTTGGTGCCACCGTTTCTGTAGTCTACTGCTCCAGTGTCGCCACCTGAGCCGGTACCCACACCACCCGCCAGGTTTGGCCTGCCCAGCTTCAGCAAGCTAGATCTCACCTCCTACAATGACATAGAGGACCGCCTATATTGGCTCACCCATTGTGAGTGTTCTTTTGGGGCAACACACGATTGCTTAGGATCAGATCTGGCTCAAGTCATACCATCTTCGCAGCAGCGCATACATGGAACCATGCCCTAGAACAAGATGAGGGCATGCATTCCATGGGAGCGCTTCAAGAATTTGTGCACCATGTGCTTTGGGCTGTCCATCCTCACCAACCTCCTATTCGAATTGGCGATGCTCCCCTTCAAGTACACGGTGTAGCACTACCAGGAGCACTTCAACGCCCTGGTCTGCTACACGCCGTAGCTACAGCCTGCCCAGAAGGCAGACTTATTCGTGGGCAGCCTTCCCAAACACCGCATACAACCATGCATCTGGCCCGAGCATACAAGCGTTGCGCCGTGGTTGCCCTGTCGGCCCTAGCACTATGCGCGGTGTGTCTGCTCTAGTGTCAACATCTAGTGCTTCTGGCTCCGCCTATCCCGACACATGCCCTAGCCATGCCAGGAGAAGCCGTGCCTACAGTGCCTGTCCTGTAATAGCCACCTACGCTGCTAGCACCACAACGATTGTTCCGCTGCCGGACGCTAACTAAGATGCTGGAGCGTCACTGTCAGGGGCTATGCTTCAATGTGATGAGCCCTATGTCATGGTCCATCAACGCTAATGCCTCTTCTTCCTCGAGGCCGCTGACTTCCTAGACGATGACAATGTTGATGATGTCGCTGCTACAGTGGGTCTGAATGAGGAGCAGATGAATGCCCCTGTTGTCTCCCTCCATGCCATAATTGACATTAGCATGGAGGAGACCATGCACCTCCACGTCCATATTCACGGTGGCTAACGGTGACTGTGTCACTTGCTCCAGCGTGTCTTGCAATGTGGCCATGCGCATCAGCAAGGTGGAGTTTTCTATCAGCTACTTCAACATTGACTTGTGAATTTTTGACCTCATCCTGGGCATCAATTACCTCCGCAAACTGAAGCCCATCATGTGGGACTTCAAGGATCTTTCTTGTCGTACCTATGGCGTGTCCTTTGGAAGGGCATTAGCTCACCGTGCATTGACATCAATGAGCCAGCCAACCGCGTAATCAATGGTCGGTGAACCACAGTAGCCACTGTTCGATAACCTACTCCACTAGTATGGGGTGATTTTCGATGAGCCCTGTGGGCTCCCTCCGGCATGGCCCTACGATCACCGGATTCACTTGTTGCCGAGCACCGCTCTAGTGGCTATCTGTTCCTAGTAGTAACTCAGCTTCAGAAGGATGAGCTTGAGTGGTAGCGTGCTGCCATGATGGAGCAGGGCATCATCCGCGCCAGCATCTCCCTCTTCTTACGAGTTGGTGCTGCTCGTCAAGAAGATAGATGGATCTTAGCGCTTCTCATCGACTACAAGGTGTTGAATGATAAGACATCGAAGGACATGTTCCCAATCCTAGTAGTGGATGAGCTCTTGGATGATCACAATGGCGTCAAATTCTTCACCAATGTAACACCCCTGGTGTTACTATAACTAAAACCTGCCATGTCATCATGATTGCATTAAATCATCCCGCATAAACTCATTTTGCTATGCATAACTAAAATAAATTTTATTATTATATGTGATTGTGCATAAGTGCTTGAGAGTGATTTACTATGTCAATGTTTGTGTTTCTATGTAATTATCTAAATTCAATTGGGAAATAAAAAGAAAATCAATTATAAACACTAAAGCGAACCTAAAACCCTAAATCAAAAACTAAACATGATTAGGTGTTGGGCCTTAAACAAAAGATGTAAATCTATAAAGGTTGAACAACTTCTATTTTGAGCAATTTTTAAGTTATTAAAAGGAATTTCAAATAAAACCCTAATCTATGATTTAAGGTTTAAATTTGAAATCTAAATTCAAAAACTAACAAGAATCTGATGAAAGTACTTTAATAAAAGTTGTAGATATTTTAAAATTAAACAACTTTTATTTTTGAAGATTTCAATGTTATATGGTGGAAATTTAAATTAAACTCAAAATGGTACTTTAAAATTTGAATTTGAAACATCATTTCAAAAACCATCAAGAATCTGACAAAATATCCTTAATAGAAGTTGTAGATCTCAGCAAGGTAAACAACTTTCATGTTTATAGATTTTTATGTTATGTAGAAAACTTTGGAGAATTTTATTGGATTGTATTTGAATTTCAAATTGGGAATTTACCCCCTTTTCCATATTTTCAAATCCGAGCAGAATTTGAACTTGGTGTCAAAAGGTAAAATGATGTACATGAAAGTTGGCACAACTTTTATTTTTGAACTTTTCCTGGCTTTCATTTGAAATGTGGAGATATGGATTCAAATATGGTTTGACTAATAGGGTACTAGCTACAGTAATAGGAGAGGGGTCCCCTGTGGTGGCAAGGCCACCGTACGCACGTGCGCGTGCGCCGCGCCGCGCGCCGGCCGTCGTCCGGCCGGCGGGGGCCCGGTCAATGCCGCGTTAGGGTCGCCTGGGGGCCCCGGAGCCGCTCGCCCTTATCCTCTCCTCTCCCGGCGTGTTAAAGGCGACGAGCATCCCATTCCTTTTCTTCCCCTCCCTCTCGGCCGCCGAGCACCTCCCTCGGGTCGAGGCCAAATTGCCCGTCTTCAGTCCGCCATTGCCAAAATTCACCTAGCCGTTAACCTCACCACCTTCTTGCGCACCAGTTTCACCTTGTTGCGCAAGCTGCAGAGCCCGGCACGTGCCGGAACGGGGGAGTCGTCGTCACGGCAGGACAGAGCGCCACCGTGGGCCTCGCCGACGTGAAAAGGCTTCTTGGGTGAGCTCTGGACCCTTGCCCTGTGTGTTCCAATATCAGTATGACCTATAGTTTCTCATGCGCGAGTCGGTTTTTCTTTTGGTGTGCTAAGGTCGCCGGAACGGGAGGGTTGTCTCCGGTGAACGCAACTACATCCATTGTCAACGTCACGCTCGTCTATCCACTCTGCCTCCGCCCTGTTCTCCCGACGATCTAAAGCCGTGGTGAGCCTCTGGATCTTCCCACGCCCTTTTCTTAAACGCTACTGTACTCCGGTGGCCGGAGCAGTACTGTAGCGCCGCCGTGTCCGCCATGGATGAGCTCGAGCTCGTCGGAGGTGAGTAGGGTCGGGTTAGGTGCACTAGGAGGTCCGCTTGAACTTAGGGTGCGTAGTAGAGCTCTCGGTTCCATTGTTGGGTCGCCGGCGGCGAGCTTCACGGCGGACCGTCGTGTGTGCGCGCGCGGGAGGCGCGTCGTGGCGGGTGGAAGGAGAAGGAGGTGAGCGGTGGAGACTGACGGGCGGGGCCCGGCGGTCAGCAGGCGCGTGGTATTGGGAGGCCGCGCTGGGCCGATCAGTCCCCTGGTGGGCCGACCTGGGCCGCTTGGCGTTTTTCTCTTTTTCTAGGAAATACAAAAGGATTTTCTAATTTATTCTTGATAAACAGCGTTGCAGTTTGTCATTTTTGTGTGAATTAATTTACTACATGAAAAATTACGAAAATATTTATATGTGTTCTCTGTACTATGTAGTATTTAATAAAAATAGTAAATGGATGTTTTGGACACTTTCTGTAGAGGTTAAAAATTAGTCTTTAAATTCATAAATGCAACTTTGAGTAATTTTAATTAAATCTGTGTTGCTCCAAATATTATTAAATTTATTTTGGTACTGTTTGGGACTGAATACTATCTGTTGGCAAAGTTTGGGCTCAAATAGAAGTAGTTTAATTAGATTGTTATTTAATGTTTGGATTAATTGATGAATGAAATTGGTTAAAAAGTTAATAACTTAGATTTGGTGTGATTTTTGGGTTGATTGTGATTCTAGGTCAATCACCCTTAGGACCTAGAACATCATGGATTAGAGATTATCATGGCTACCTTATGAAGTAGAGTTGTGCTCAAGTTGTGTATTATTTATTCTCGAATTTTGCACGTCATTTCATGTTGCATCATGTTAAACATACATCATTGCATGCGTGTAGTGACTGAGAATTTGGAGGTGAAAACTGAGGTGACTGCTGAGGAGGTGATTCCTGAGGCAGTGCAGGGATTTGACATTTGCGGGACTGATCCCGATCTGACGCTCTACGCAATCCAAGGTAAGGCTCGGTGCATTCAGCCCCTTCCTTGTGATTCGAAAACTTTATCACCTTGAGTCAAATTATTGCATTAGGTTGATAGGAGTTGATTGTCACCTAAATTGCTGCATGAGCTACCTTGATATATCATCCCCGAACCTGATTTAAAATAAAATGTTTGCAAAGTGCTTAACCCTGCTTAATAAAAATTTTAGATTTACATAAAATGCTACTTTCTGTGTTATGATTATATATTATGAATTAAATATGAGAATTTGTGAAGAACTTGTTATCCGTCGGTCGACTTGCACTTGGATTAGAGTCCCAATATATTGTCGCCATCGGAATAGTTTGGAACCGGTTGATAAAAAAAGAAATGTTTTGCTCGGTTGATGTGCACATGGGGCGGCGTTCCCCATGTCTTATCATCCGGTAGGCATGGATTTGGAAACCGTTGGGTAACTTTGTACTTGGTTTATAGTGCCAATGCATGGTTATCGACGGAAAATAATTAGGGACCGTTCGTTGTAGGGTTGCTAGATCGAGACTTTGCAACTAGCCACATACTACGGAAAGCCTCTGACTCCGGTGGCTCTACTGCTTGAACCGACAACCACGCATTGGGAGTGGAGGATGGCGAGAGTAGCGTGTACCCTCGTGGCCGGCGTGTCTGGAGATGAGACAAGTACTGTGCTCTCGGGTGGCGCAGGACCGGTTCATGGGTAGAAAAGCCGTGGTAGGCGGGGTTGGTATATGCAAGCTTAAGTGCTACATATGCAGTGTGGATAGGAATCCCCAGCTGGGTACTAATCGATTCAAATCGTCGTTGCTCCTCGGTTAATGGAGACTTGATCCACTGCCCTACCCCGAAAAGTGGTTCGGAACTAGGATGTTTTTGAGAATGGATAATAAATTGAAAACTATGAGGATACCTGTGACCGAATTTGGAACTATGGACTATGATTAAATAATATTGAGATAAAATATTGAAAATAGGTTAGTATTGGTTTTTTGCAAAATTCTTTGACTCTTGCTAAAGCCTTACCTTGACTCCCCTCAGCCTGCATTCTTGAGTCTTATTCTTTTTTTCTTAGTCGGGTAAGTCTTGCGGAGTACCCCATGTACTCAGGGTTTGTTAACCCCTGTTGCAGGAAAGTCGAGTGTACAGTTCTACGTGGGACCATGCTGGTTGATGGATCGTGCATGCATGAAGATGTGTATAAGCTATAACCCTTGGGCTGGGTGTCTAGTTATAAGATGCTACTCCACTACGAAACTCTAGTTCGGGATAATGTAAATTATATTTGTAAATATATGGTTATGTAAGATTTTCGCACTCTTTTCTCTGATTCAAATTATTTGCGTAAACTGTTGTAATACTGCAATGCTTACAATGAGATCATCGGAGAATCAGGGTTTCCTAGGAGACCCGACAGGCCACCTAGGTCAAAGGAAACTCGTGTAGTCTGATCAAAGGTCCTTAGGGATGATGACAGTGCACGTGGGCCCTATGATTAAGGCGGTTCTGTCACAAGTGGTATCAGAGCATTTCATTGTAAAGTACTTGCAGTATTACTTTACAAAATCTTCAAAATGATTTGGAATGAATAAAATTAATGGGGTAGTTTGGTCCGAGTTGTTTCTGAACTTTGCTCATTCATTCTAGGCAATCTTTCCTTGAGCATTTCTATAGATCTCTAGTCAGGATTTGAGCTTAGTAGTGGATTAGCACCTTAAGTATGCCCTATGTTTAAAAACATTAAGTGCATATCACTTAAGTAATTAATTTAATTAGTATAATATTTATATTTCAGAGTATTCTGATTTGCGTTGGAACGCTGATGCATCATGACATCACAACTATAAATAATTCCCCTGATATGAAGTATATATATACTTTCAAAAAAATAAAACTTACTTCAAAAAGTATTTTGTTAAAAAAATAAATTCTTACCCTCCTTCTAAACAGATGGATCCACAAGACCCTGCTACTGAAATTGACGACTCCCTGACCATGTTTGGAACTCCTACAGGAAGGTGGCAATCATTTCAGGGAGTAGGTTACGCAGAATCACTACCGCACTGTTCTCCTTAGTCAGTCAAGATTTGAAGTGTCCCTACAGATCCTAACTAGATCGTTAACAATGGATCAACTACAACATAACCTTCGAAAACTTCAAATGGTTTTATAAATTGAAATTGTTTGTAAAAAAAAAGGACTCTTCTAGCTTTCCTTAAGTTTACTGAAAGATCTGGTGACGATTTCTGACAACTTAAGTCAAAGACGGGTTTCGAAAACCAATTTGTTTACAAAAGCCATGCCAGTTTTGGTTAAAGTAAACGAAAGGAAGTGATACGTTGATTCGAAAACTGAACCATCCTAACCAAGTTTTGAAAATTGTTTCAGAAACTAAGACCTTCCAAAGGTTTTGATTTCAAAACTCGTATTGATTTTAAAATTATTTTCAATTTTTTTTCGATTCTAAAGTCTCACAGAAACACTCTCCAATTTGCAAACAAGGTTTCAATTCAATCATCTTGAAAGTTTTTGGCAATTGTACATTTTCTATAAATAGTTCTAACTCCGCATACCACCATTTTAAAACTCCTCTGACCAAAAGTCCATTGCAAAGAGGTTATTAAACAGCTTAATTTCTAAATTCTTTCTTTCAAAGGTCACAAATGTCTTAGAATTTAAAAAGAACAATCTTCTAAATTATTTAAAAAGGATTTCTCAAAAGGCTCCTTTTTCCTCCTCTTACTTGGAATATCAAATTAATGCTAGTACCTCGATGAGGTAAGTCGTTCCTGACCTACGGTACAACTACGAAACTTGGGGCCCCATGTGCGATGCATCCACATGGTTTACCGCCGAGCGTATGCGGGTATCGTGGTATGATCGTGACCACCCTCAAATGGTACCTGGCACACCTGAATTTTCAAGTTAGACTCTGTTAAAAATCTTCTTGTAAAGGAAATATCGAGTTCATTAAAAAGTTATCTTGTAAAAAAAATGGGACAATGAATCACGTTGTATATCAAGTTTTTGTCAATCTCTAATAATCTTCGCTCCATAAGTTTCTGGTCCTTGGGGAACTTCTGGATGCACTCATTTACAATGCCAACTCCCTACAAAACTCTAGCTAATCTTTGATTTCTTAAGACAATTCATGTGTCGATTCTTATCTTCTTCTTTCAAGACATTGCTATTTCCTTCAGAAGCTATTGTAATTGCAGTCTATGGGATATCATGATTCATGACCATGATACAGCGTTGAAATCTGGGGTCTCCTATGAGTCACGACCATAGGAAGTTATTGCTAGACGCTCGCTGTTATCAGGGCTAGTGGTCATGATCCTAACCTGCAATTAATGTGGTTTCACTCTCTTTTAAATCTCTTGTACAAAAATCCATCTCTATATGTCTTCCTGAATTTATAAAATCCTTTTGCTATTTATAACTATCTACTTTGAGAATTCACAATTGATCTCTCTCAATTCCCGAAATTCTTTATCCTTGCGATCACCATAATCTCATAAAATAACGGGAACCGATTTGGAAATGGTACCTAAGATCCAAACACTTGGAAATGGTATCTACGATCCGCTGAGGATTTCCTATTGCTTTATGGATTTCTGGTTATTTATAAATGCTTTGAGATCTATTTGAAAATTCACTTCTTCGAAAACTTTAGGATGCACTTAGATTCACCACAAACTCAGTACGAAAACCTAGGACTATACCATGACCTTTATCTGTATAGTGTCATGCCTTGATCCGACACGTACCACTCACTCCTGTCGAAACCTAGGGTCTTTCGCGTGCCCTGGCCACACCGAGATTCTGCTAGGCACGCGCTGGTACCGAGGTTTAGGATTGTGACATACTATAGCTCCACAACTATTAAAATTCTTTTTGTTTGCACTTATGTGGAAACAAATCCACCCAGCTATGATGCGACATGATCTACGATTGCGATACAATATAGCAACCTGGAATCTCTCGTCACTCAGCCACCTGAGATTCTGAATGGTATATGCTCGTATAAAGGTCTGTGGTCATTTTTCATCATAGCCACTATCGATATATTTTTCTCTTTTTACCGAGGTTACTTTAATTGTGCCCTATGATGATATCTCGACCCGTGACTACGGTGCTGTGTCGAATCTTGGAACCTTCTGTGGACTGCAGCCACATAAGATCTTACCCGGGTACGCACTGGTATCGTAGTCGATGCTCCTAAATCATTATAGCTCGTAGTTAATGTGCCCTCACTCTCTTTGAAACCCACCCTTAAAAGATATTCCTTGTAAAGGTTTATTTTGAAGAACAAAAGTTAAAGCTTTTCGTGTCGAAAGACAATTGATTAGGACAAATAAGAATCTTAATTATAACAGATAGGAAGGAGTGTGGGTTAGTAGCTTATCAACTCATGCATCTGAACACTTGTCAGCTGCACAGGATGTATTCCATGTATCACCTCTTGAGAAGTGTCTTCTAGTGCTAGATCGAGTTGTTGGCTTGGTAAGAGTTGAATTGAACCAGATCTAACACGCTCCAAGTATGCAGAGTGAGTCGTAGATCGGGAAAGATTGTGTTACTCATCGGACCGCAACAAGATGGTACAAAGGTAGAATGGAATCAGCCTTCAGAAGAAGAAGCCACCCGAGAGTCAGAAATTTTCCATCTAGAAACTTTCCTAAAGTTCCTTGCAACTCTTTAAACATAATTCTCCTATTTCAAGTCTTATAAAATGTAAACCCCTACTTGCTCATTAGTCAAGTTTGAAAAGTTTTATTTGACACATTTTCTTTTCCATTATTAAACCTAAGGCTTTAACCGTCTCTTAAATCTCGAGATGAGATTTATTTTAAGGGGGGAAGGATGTAACACCCCTGTTGTTACTATAACTAAACCTGCCATGTCATCATGATTGCATGTAAATCATCCCGCATAAACTCATTTTGCTATGCATAACTAAAATAAATTTTATTATTACATGTGATTGTGCACAAGTGCTTGAGAGTGATTTACTATGTCGATGTTTGTGTTTGTATGTAATTATCTAAATTCAATTGGGAAATAAAAACAAAATCAATTATAAACACTAAAGCGGACCTAAAACCCTAAATCAAAAACAAAATATGATTAGGTGTTGAGCCTTAAACAAAAGCTGTAAATCTGTAAAGGCTGAATAACTTCTATTTTGAGCAATTTTTAAGTTATTAAAAGGAATTTCAAATAAAACCATAATCTATGCTTTAAGGTTTAAATTTAAAATACAAATTCAAAAACTAATAAGAATCTGATGAAAGTGCTTTAATAAAAGTTGTAGATATTTTAAAATTGAACAACTTTTATTTTTGGAGATTTTGAAGTTATATGGTGGGAATTTAAATTAAGCTCAAAACGGTACTTTAAAATTTGAATTTGAAACATCATTTCAAAAACTATCAAGAATCTGACCAAATATCCTTAATAGAAGTTGTAGATCTCAGCAAGGTGAACAACTTTCATGTTTATAGATTTTTATGTTATGTAGAAAACTTTAGAGAATTTTATTGGATTGTGTTTGAATTTCAAATTGGGAATTTACCCCCTTTTCCATATTTTCAAATCCGAGCAGAAATTGAACTTGGTGTAAAAAGTTAAAATGATGTACATGAAAGTTGGCACAACTTTTATTTTTCAACTTTTCCTGGTTTTCATTTGAAATGTGGAGATATGGATTCAAATAGGGTTTGACTAATAGGGTACTAGCTACAGTAATAGGTGGGGGGTCCCCTACGGTGGCAAGGCTACCGTACGCGCGTGCGCCGCGCCGCGCGCCGGCCACCGTCCGGCCGGCGGGGGCTCGGTCGCCGCCGCGTTAGGGTCGCCTAGGGGCCCTGGAGCCGCTCGCCCTTATCCTCTTCTCTCCCGGCGTGTTAAAGGCGACGAGCATCCCATTCCTTTTCTTCCCCTCCCTCTCGGCCGCCGAGCACCTCCCTCGGGTCGAGGCCAAATTGCCCGTCTTCAGTCCGCCATTGCCAAAATTCGCCTAGCCGTTAACCTCACCACCTTCTTGCGCACCAGTTTCACCTTGTTGCGCAAGCTGTAGATCCCGGCGCGTGCCGGAACGGGGGAGTCGTCCTCACGGCGGGACAGCGCCACCGCGGGCCTCGCCGACGTGAAAAGGCTTCTCGGGTGAGCTCTGGACCCTTGCCTTGTGTGTTCCAATATCAGTATGACCTATAGTTTCTCATGCGCGATTCGGTTTTTCTTTTGGTGTGCTAAGGTCGCCGGAACGGGAGGGTTGTCTCCAGTGAATGCCACTACATCCATTGTCAACGTCACGCTCGCCTATCCGCTCTGCCTCCGCCCTGTTCGCCCGACGATCTAAAGCTGTGGTGAGGCTCTGGATCTTCCCACGCCCTTTTCTTAAACGCTACTGTACTCCGGTGGCCGGAGCAGTACTGCAACGCCGCCGTGTCCGCGATGGACGAGCTCGAGCTCGTCGGAGGCGAGTAGGGTCGGGTTAGGTGCACTAGGTGGTCCGCTTGATCTTAGGGTGCGCAGTAGAGCTCTCGGTTGTTGTTGGGTCACCGGCGGCGAGCTTCACGGCGGACCGTCGCGTGTGCGCGCGCAGGAGGCGCGTCGCGGCGGGTGGAAGGAGAAGGGGGTGAGTGGTGGAGACTGACGGGCGGGGCCCGGCGGTCAGCAGGCGCGGGGTATTCGGAGGCCGCGCTGGGCCGGTCAGTCCCCTGGTGGGCCGACCTGGGCCGCTTGGCGTTTTTCTCTTTTTCTGGGAAATACAAAAGGATTTTCTAATTTATTCTAGATAAACAGCGTTGCAGTTTGCTATTTTTGTGTAAATTAATTTACTGTATAAAAAATTATGAAAATATTTATATGTGTTCTATGTACTATGTAGTATTTAATAAAAATAGTAAATGGATGTTTTGGACACGTTCTGCAGAGGTTAAAAATTAGTCTTTTAATTCATAAATGCAACTTTGAGTAATTTAATTAAATCTGTGTTGCTCCAAAAATTATTAAATTTATTTTGGTACTGTTTGGGACTGAATACTATCTGTTGGCAAAGTTTGGGCTCAAATGAAAATAGTTTAATTAGGTTGTTATTTAATGTTTGGATTAATTGATGAATGAAATTGGTTGAAATGTTAATAACTTAGGTTTAGTGTGATTTTTGGGTTGATTGTGATTTTAGGTCAATCACCCTTATGACCTAGACCATCATGGATTAGAGATTATCATGGCTAGCTTATGAAGTAGAGTTGGGCTCAAGTTGTGTATTATTTATTTTCGAATTTTGCACGTCATTTGATGTTGCATCATGTTAAGCATACATCATGGCATGTTTGTAATGACTGAGAATCCGGAGGTGAAAACTCAGGTGACTGCTGAGGAGGCGATTCCTGAGGTAGTGCAGGGATTTGACATTTGTGGGAATGATCCCGATCCGATGCTCTACGCAATCCAAGGCAAACCCCGGTGCATTCAGCCCGTTCCTTGTGATTTGAAAACTTTATCACCTTGAGTTAAATTATTGCATTAGGTTGATAGGAGATGATTGTCACCTAAATTGCTGCTTGACCTACCTTGATATATCATCCCCGAACCTAATTTAAAATAAAATATTTGCAAAGTGCTTAGCCCTGCTTAATAAAATTTTTAGATTTGCATAAAATGCTACTTTCTGTGTTATGATTATATATTATGAATTAAATATGAGAATTGGTGAAGAACTTGTTATCCATCGGTCGACTTGCACTTGGGTTAGAGTTCTAATGTATTGTCGCCATCGGAATAGCTTGGAACCGGTTGATAAAAAAAGAAATGTTTCGCTCGGTTGATGTGCACATGGGGCGGCGTTCCCCATGACTTATCATCCGGCAGGCATGGATTTGAAAACCGTTGGGTAACTTTTTACTTGGGTTAGAGTTCCAATGCATGGTTACCGACGGAAAAGTATTAGGGACCGTTCGTTATAGGCTTGCTGGATCGAGACTTTGCAACTAGCCACAAACTACGGAAAGCCTCTGACACCGGTGGCTCTGCTGCTTGAACCGACAACCATGCACTGGGAGTGGAGAGATAGCGAGAGTAGCGTGTACCCTCATGGCCGGCGTGCCTGGAGACGAGAGGAGTACTGTGCTCTCGGGTGGCGCAGGACCGGGTCAGGGGTAGAAAAACCGTTGTAGGCGGGGTTGGTATATGCAAGCTTAAGTGCTGCATATGCAGTGTGGATATGGATCCTCACCTGGGTACTAATCGATTCGAATCGTCGTTGCTCCTCGGTTAATGGAGACTTGATCCACTGCCCTACCTCGAAAAGCGATTCGGAACTAGGATGTTTTTGAGAATGGATAATAAATTGAAAACTATGAGGATACCTGTGACTGAATTTGGAACTATGGACTATGATTAAATAATATTGAGATAAAATATTGAAAATAGGTTAGTATTACTTTTCTGCAAAATCCTTTGACTCTTGTAAAGCCTTACCATGACTCCCCTCAGCCTGCATTCCTGAGTCTCATTCTTTTTTCTTCTTAGTCGGGTAAGTCTTGCGGAGGACCCCATGTACTCAGGGTTTGTTAACCCCTGTTGCAGGAAAGTCGAGTATACAGTTCTACGTGGGACCGTGCCGGTTGACAGATCGTGCATGGATGAAGATGTGTATAAAATATAACCCTTGGGCTGGGTGTCTAGTTGTAAGATGCTACTCCACTACGAAACTCTAGTTCGGGATAATGTAAATTATATTTGTAAATCTATGGTTATGTAATACTTCCGCACTCTTTTTTCTGATTCAAATTATTTGTGTAAACTGTTGTAATACTGCAATGCTTACAATGAGATCCTCGGGAGATTCAGGGTTTCCTAGGAGACCCGACAGGCCACCTAGGTCAAAGGGAACTCGTGTGGTCTGATCAAAGGTCCTTAGGGATGATGACAGTGCACGTGGGCCCTATGATTAAGGCGGTTCTGTCACAACCAAGCTAGATTTGCGTTCTGGTACCACCAGGTTCAAATGGTACAAGATTTGTATTCCGGTCCACCAGGTTCAAATGCACCGAGAGGACATTCAGAAGACAACGTTTCGTACACACTACAAGTACTTCGAGTTTCTCATCATGCCTTTCGGCCTCTCCAACAAGACAGCCATGATCCAGGCGCTCAAGAATGATGTCCTTCAGCCCTTTCTCTGAAGATTTTTGTTCATCTTCTTTGATGAAATTTTGATCTACAACTCATCATGATCCTAACACTTACAGCACGTTTGCCTCAGCTTTGATGCCTTGCGTGCACATGGCTTCTTACTCAAGAGGTTGAAGTGCACCATTGGTGTGCCCTCGGTTGCCTACCTCGGCCATGTCATATCCACCAATGACATTGCGATGGATAGTGAAAAGGTGGATGTTGTCGCATCTTGGTTGGAGCCTCGCTCACCATGTGGCATTTGCGGCTTCCTAGGGTAGGCTGGCTACTATCAGAAGTTCATCCAGGATTTCAGCACCATTGTCGCACCACTCACTGAACTCTTACACAATGTTTCTTGGTCAGTGTTGTTCTTCACTAGGGGATGGTCACCTGGCCTTCTTCAGCAGGCCTTTCACCGCTCGCCACCACAATCTGGCGGCATAGGAGCGCGAGCTAATAGGCCTGGTCTAGGTAGTGTGACATTGGTGGCCATATCTTTCGGGGCACCGCTTCCTCGTCCGTACCTACCACTACAGCTTGAAGTTCCTCCTAGAGTAGCACCTATCCACTATGAACTAGCACCAATGGATCAAGAAGTTGTTCGGGTTTGACTTCACAGTATAGTATTGTCTGGGATGGCTTAATTCGATTACCAATACTCTCTCTCCCCCTGTGACCCCAACAAGGCCACAGAGACGGTTGAGCTGCAAGCCTTGTCCAGGCCCTCCTTCTGCCTCCTCGAGAACATCTGGGCTACCACAGCCACCAACTCAGAGGTGGGGAACCTCTAGTAGCAGCCATGGGACACTTCAACTGGGGCACATTGAACCATTGTGGATGGTTTTGTCCTCCATGGCAAGCGCAGCTTCATGCTGGCACAACATGATTTGCGCTAGCGGGTGTTTTTACTCGCTTATTCCATCGTCCACGAGGTTATCCAAAAGACCCTCCTCCAGTTGCGCAAGGACTTCTACATTCTAGGCAACCGGGTGCTTGTCTAGGACTTTGTCCGTGCTTGTTTCACGCGCCAACGCAACAAGACACCGACTCCATAGCTGCTTTATGTCCTATCTCAAGTGTGGGCTGACATCTCCATATATGGCAAGTCTATGGATTTGCGGCCAGAGAACTTGAATGGAGCCAGGTTCTGACACTTTATGTGGATATGGCAGCAGAAGTAGAGGCTTGGGAGGTTCGTCTTTGCTGCCTCTTGTGCTGAATACTTTGTTTGTTAGTTCCTCCACTATATTAGGGATGCCTAATGTGGTGGTTAACTCCTTTTCTTTGAGGAAGGCGCGACCAATAGCTTCCATTGCCTTATTGGTCGCCTTCTCGGGTTGCCGAGCTATGGCCTCTTGCTCCATCCTTGCTTTTGCTGCTTTGGCATTCTCTTTCTCCTTAGAGCCTCCTTGTTTGATGTTTTTTATTTTGATGTTGAGTGCGAAGAAGTTGTTTTTTATCTCCTCATGTTGCTTGTTGATCTCAGTCATGAAGGTGTCGAAGAGATTTTCATAAACTCGGTGATGTTATCTCCCATGGATGTGATTTCTTCTCTGGATACCAGGTGTCATGACCCTTTCTTCGGAGGTAGGAGGGGGCTAGGGGGGTGGCGGCAGTAGCGAGCCACGCTGGCTTGCCGCTGGCGTGGGAGGATGTGGCGGCTAGGGTAGGGGCAACAACTTGGCGCAAAGAGAGGGAGGGGGAGGCAGAGAGAGAGATAGGGTAAAGGTTTATGTTTCTTGATTAATTAATATAGTTATAAGGCCCCTATATTTATAGTCCCTGTTGGACATGATCCTCAAGTAATCTAGACTTAATCTCCAGGAAATTAAGAAAAAGTCCTTGTAGATTTGGATTGCTTCCATTACCAGCAAAATTATTTGTTCCTTTACAAATCCCAACCTATTTCTTCTAGGTAATTGTCTATTTATTCTAGTTCTTCCGGAATATTGAGGAATTTTGTGGGCGGCCGTGGCCCGCCCCTGGCGGCGCCCTCCCCTGGCTAACCGTAGGAGGAGCCCCAGGTCAGGCAGGGCCCTGCGCTGGGCCTAGCTAGGTCTACTAGGCCTACCATGAGGGGGTCCATATTGGGAGCGTGACATCTAGGCGATATAAGAAGAGTATAGGCCCCCTCCAATTGAAATCCATCCCTTACATTCTAGTGCATAACTACATCGATACCCTCTATAACCGAGCATACGAATACAGAGAGATCCACAGCAAACAAGACGTACGGTACTACATACCTAAACCAATATAAATCCCCATGTCTTCAGTGCAATAAGTTGATTGGTATTGCTGGAGTAAAAAATCCGACACTGCTAAAGAAAAAGATATTGTGAGGCGATGCAAAAACGTAAACCGAGGCAGTCACAAAATCTAACCACCTAAGAAAATGTCAGGTGATTAACGGAGGTGGATGTCTTATTTAAGAAGGCACCAAAAAATGACCGTCTCGCGAAACCAATTAACGAAGGTGGTCAGTTTATCTACGAAGGCGGCCAGAAAATGCTGCCTTCTTTAATTGATTTACGGAGGCAGGCCACATAAGAGGAACACCTTCAAAAATAGCCTCTATTTCTAGAGGTGGACCTACTAAAACCCCCATCTTGGAAAAAAGGCTCAGGCCCAAGAGGCCTAGCGAGGCTCGATAGTCGTGTTCAAGTATAAATACGTGAACTAAGGGTTTTAGGTTTCATTCACTCGTCTCTCTGACTGGCTCCTCTCTCTGAATACAGAGGCGGCACCCCTCATCTTTCTCCTACCAATTTCTCTCTCACATTTTGCCCCCCACTTGCGCGGTGACGGCATGGCAGCCTAACGCGGCCACCCGCTGGCATGCACAGTTGTGGTGTGGCGGCCCATCGTTACCACCCGCTCGCAAGCATGGTGGCTGCAGTGTGGCTTGCCCATCCTGGTGGAGCCCGCATGCGCTCCCGGTGGCGAGCTTCACTGTATCCAGCAGCTTCAATATGGATTCGACATAGGTAACTGCGAATCTTCTCCATCTCCCTCATTGTCTTTCTCTCAAGACTCTGGATCCTGTGCTGGCGGTGGCGTGGAGGAGTGCAGGCTCTGGATCCGGCAATGAGGAGGCCGATTGCGCCCGGATCATGTGAAGGTGGCGAACTACATCCCTGCTATGTACTGCATGCAGCACAGCAGGTGACAGTGGATCCCTTCTTCCTCACAGCGAGCGGCACGGTGGGCGAAAGCACGGGGCCAGATCCAGGTAGGGGGTTGGGAATGGGCTCACCACTAGACTCATGGTTTTTTTGGTTTTTTTTGTCAATTAACCGAGGCAGTCGTTCCAGCTCCATTAATGGATTAACTAACGTAGGCAAATCAACCACCTCCTTAGGTCTGTATTAACGCGGAACTTTGAACGGAGGTGGTTGCAATGTCCGTCTTAGAAAACCGAAAACGTCTGCGTCTAAAAAAAAATTGTGTGTAGTCACAATTGGCACGCTAAATAGGGGAATTTTGCGCACAGGTTCATCGTGTTTCAGATAGGCCTCACCTTCAAGATCGGTGGTGCGGAGAATATGTAGCCGGGCGACAAAATCACATTTGGAGCCTAGACTTCATCTCTGACCAACCCGGGAACATGCACTTGCGGACCCCTCATCTGCATGTTCGCTGTCGGGCTGACGGAAGCTATGGAGGGAGGGCTTCTTGCCCTCGTCTGCCATGAGCCACTACGCTCGGGATGCCAACAATAACGATGCGATTGCGGAAGAGGACAGACGCTTTCGCCTGCAACTCGAGGAGCAGATCGGGGTGCATGGATACCAAGCCCAACAATCGATGCACGAAGGCGCGATAGCGAATCCCGCAACCGGGAGCATGCTGGAGTCAACGAAACATCGAGCTTGACCGCTCGCCCCGCTGGGAGGAACGCGAGGAATGCTTGGGATGCTGAAGAACTTAATTATATAGCCAACTGTTTTGTTTTTTCCCCACTCTTCTTAGCATCGAAATGATTGGCTTATCTGACCGTTGTAGGATTACTAAGATGGGATGCCATGAAGCTACCTACTGTCTTGTGATAACTAGGTTGCTGCTTTTCAATGAAACGTGGGTTTTCATTAGCTTAGCCGATACTGCTTTCAACAACCATTAAAAATCAGTAATCCCCTAACCTTGGTACAAGTATTTCCATCTTCGTCTCTGGCCCGCAGGGAAGAATCAGGCGTGGTAGATGTTTGAACAAATGGTTTGACAGGGGGCTGGTATTGTTGCAATTAAGAAAAGAAAACTGGCATTAGAAGTGAAAATATCCTGTTGCCTACTTAAAGCTAGTATGCTAAACTTGATGACAACAAGCATAAGATCACTGGAGAACTTCTCTGAAAGTCGTGAAAGTTCTAACTATTTAGAAGACTATTAGTTTTCTTTTTTTTATTCTATTTTTTATTTTATTTTCTGATGATGTAGAAATATTTAAATAGTATTTTTTTTCCAATTTAATAATTTCTTCCCAAAAACCATACGGTTTTCCAACTCCCCAAAATTATTAGGAAGAACAACAAAGTAAATGAAACATGAGTTCTCAAAAGCTTAACTGATTGCTTTCTATAAAAATAAATGAATAAATAACTATAACAACAACAATAACAATAATAAACATAAAAGTAGTAATAATAATATCACTGAATTTTCTCACCTTAGGGCAAGTATTTCCATCTTCATCTCTGGCTCGCTGGACAAAATCAGGCGTTATTGTGGATATTTGAACAGACAGTAATCCCCTTCCCTTGGTACAAGTATTTCCATCTCCGTCTCTGGCCTGCTGGGAAGAATCAGGCATCGAAGATGTTTCAACAGATGGTTTGATAGTGGGCTGGTATTGTTGCAATTAAGAAAAGAAAATAAACGGGCATTAATTAGAAGTGAAAATATCCTGTTGCCCTACTTACAGCTAGTATGCTAGACTAGATGACAACAAGCATAAGATGACTGGAGAACTTCTCTGGAAGTCGTGAATGTTCTAACTATTTAGAAGACTACTAGCCTGAAAACAGGCGAAAGGTTAAAAAAAAAGAGAGAAGGATGTGTATGAACAGTGAAGAACGGTGATGAATAGTGTCTACTACAGCGAAAGAACAGTGTCATGTACAGTAAATCACTGTAGTGATGTAGGTTATGTGGACAGGGCAGCTGCTCTCCGTTTTATTCCTCATTAAAAAGGTACTGATTAGTTTTCTATTTGTTTCATTCTATTTTTTATTTTTTTATGTTGTAGAAATATTTAAATAGTATGTTTTTTTCACTTTGACTAGCGTCGAAATGATTAAGATGGGATGGCATGCAACTAGCTACTGTGTTGTGATAATGATAATAAGTAGAGCATATCCAAGAGTTTCCAATAATTTCTTCCCAGCCAAAAACCATACAATTTTCCAACTCACCAAAAAGTATTAGTAAGAACAATAAGATCATCTCCAACAGTTTCCAATAATTATTCACTCCTAAAATATAGAAGACAATTTAACATTAGTATATACTCACTTTTATACATTGTTTCGCTCTTATACATTTGCGTCTGGAACTCTTTTCTACGTTTTATTTTTTCCACGCCCTTCTACCTCTAGATTGGCAAAATATACACGAGACCTCGAGTCCTCGCATCTTTACACGCCTGGAAGGATTTTTTTTTAAGCGCTAAAAGATTGGGAGATGATTTTGGGAGTTGTTGGAGAGGGTTTTTTCCTTCCATTTTTGCCAAAAAAACATGGATTATGAAGGTTTATTGGGTACTCTTGGAGATTATCTAGTAAATTAAACATGAGTTCTCATATGCTTAACTGATTGCTTTCTATAAAAATAAATGAATAAATAAGTATAACAACAACAATAACAATAATAAAAATAAAAGTAACAATAATAATATCACTGAATTTTCTCACCTTGGGGCAAGTATTTCCATCTTCATCTCCGGCTCGCTGGACAAAATCAGGCGTTGTTGTGGATATTTGAACAGATAGTGTGGCGGTGGGCTGCTAGTAATGTTGCAAAAAGAGAAAAAGAAAAAGAAAGGAAAAGCAACATTAGGAGTCGAAATGTCCTGTTGCCTACTATATAAGAACTAGATGAACAACCAACATATAAGATGCCTTTAGAACTTCTCTGAAAGTTTAATATTACCTCCTTGTAGAAAGCATAGATGGTCTGATCTGCAGACAATTGTTTGAGCTCTGACACCACATAGTTTTGGCCCACACATAAGCTTGCAACCTCAACATCAGTTGTGGACACAACGATTCTGTTCCCATTCTTGTTGATTGGTAAGCATTTTTTAACCCGATTCCAATCTTCAATGGTGGATAGGTCGTTAAGCACAATCAGACATCTCTTGTCATTCACATACGCAAGGAACTCCTCTACCAGTGCTTGGCCTGTCTTCTCTGTTTCCATCAGAAAGTCAACCCCTACATGTACAGCTTCCTCCAACAAAGTCCGAAAGAATTCTTTTGGGCTGAAAGGATGCATCACCCTGACCCATGCCCGGCAATGGAACTTCTCCACGGTAGCTGGATTCTCATAGGCCTCCCAGATGATGGACTTGTGCCCAACTTTACCGCTAGTTCCCCATACTGCAATGACTCCAAGATCCTCACCTTCTTTGTTGATCAGCTGGGTAAGATCCTGTCTTGGCTGGTCCTTCGTCTTCGCAGCATACCTTGCTTCATTGATGCCAAACATGGCTGTTACAGTAGCAGCAGCAGTATCACTAGCAGTTGCTGTCTTGGAGCTACTGCCCTCAGTGATGAGGCGGTAGCGCATGCTCCTCTGGCTCACGTCCTCAACCTTGGCCCTGAGATCCTTGATCTGCTTGGCCACACGGCGCCTGTCACGCAGGGTGCGCGGGATGCGCCATGGCAGCCACCAAGAATGAGATTGCTTGTCCACACGGACGGCAAAGTCCATGAGGGAGTCCTCGACGTCGTAGGCGACGACGCGGACCTGCTTCACCCAGGTCTCGACCACCATGTGCTTGTCTCGCTCCTCATGCGCCGCCATCAGGAAAGACAGCATCATCTCCATCTCGTCCCTAATGAAAGCCTGGTCACGAGTGACGCCGAGCTGCAAGGCCACCTCCTCCGCCAAGGCGGATTTGGCGTAGCCAAGCGCTCCACTCAGAACAGACTTGCCGATGCTCAGCGCGGTGGCCTCCATGGGCGCAGTACAGTTGGTGCTGTCTTGGGCGTTTTGGTGTGGATTGGAACCAATTGGAGTACAGAAGCTTACAGCTGCTGGATGCCCATGCAGAAAGCTAGCATGGACTAAAAACAGAGCTGCACCTTCTTCTCCGATTGATGCTTTCCTTTTTTTTCCCATAGAAAAATGGAAGACTTCAGACTTGCTGGTGTTTGGTAGTCCCGGAGTCCTTTCACAGTACTATAATTTTAATTGCGAGGTTCTTCGAGGAATGCATCAATCTCGATGCAATTGGAGTGCATGACACAGTTCGGCCATTAGACATATAATAATCAATTAAAAGATGAAAATCTGCATTGAATCAAGATTAGTGGCCATGTGAGATGCCTCTAACACACATTGAAAATTTCTAAAGATTCGTGATGCTGGGCGACTATTTAATGGGCCATTGTTTTTATATATTATTATTGGCTATACTATTTTACTCTTTAACGGACACAAAAATCGTACTCTACATTTTTTTTTATTTTTTGTGGGCAGCAATATGATGGTGGTAGAATTGCTGCGCTGGTTGCCAGTATGTGTCCTCTAGGATGGAAATCGAGTGTTTTTAGGCCCAAAACAATCGAGTGCTAGCTTCACAGAAAACAACCGGATGTACAGTACAGTAGACACTCATTCAAAAACTAAAATTTGCATCGAATCCAAGATTAGTGGGCATGTGAGATGCCTCGACACGCTACTACTATTGCTACTGGACAATTTACACTCACGCTGCGAGCCTGCGACATACCATAATATATTTGCGACGACATTATTGCGTGACAATATGAAGAGGATGGCACGCGACCTCACTCCTCAAGCTACTGATGCTACTCCAGCTCATCACCGTCAGATCTAAAACCGTTTTCACCATCTGTTTTGCCCAGTGAACGTGGACAGTAATAACTAGCCTCATGATTGTCGGTTTTAAACCCGTGTTGAAACTAAGGGCACCCCCATGCAACCAAGAAACTACTCCCTTCGTACCAGAAAAAGATGATATTTTGGAAAAGGTTTTGGTCAAACATTGGAAATATAAATCATGAATAACTTTTAAATTATTGAGTTTAGAAATATGGAAACTATATAAATAGATTTGTCTTCGAATATACTTTTATAAAAGTATGCATATATCACTTTTTAATAAGTATTTTTATAGAAATATGAAGTCAAAGTCATGCTTTGGAGACCGTGTCATTGTCATAAACGTCATCTAATTCCGATACGGAGGGAGTAAGTTGGTTTATACGTTCATTAATTAAGCCGACCCCTAAGCAAAATAATGATATATCATTGCAACTAAAGAAGAAAGAGGAGGAAATGGTTTCTAAGACAAGAAACTATATCTACACGAGAACCAAGACATGAAGATGTGTGATTGACAGATGATTGAGAGAGAAGACATTTGATTGGCCAATAGACTATTATATAGAAATTATCCATTGGAAACATAATTTCTACTATGTTTAGTGTCTAAATGAGTTAATATGCATAGAAACTATATATAGTTTCTAGTATTGGTATTGTCCTAATGGCCACCGCCGGGACAGCAATGATAATTGAAAAAAAAAAACAAACAAACAAAAAGAAATCCGCTGCCAACGGACTGAAGCGGTAACGCATGCTCCTCTGGCTCACGTCCTCAACCTTGGCTCCGTCTGCTTGGCCACACGGCGCCTGTCACGGAGCATGCATGCGCGGTATGCGCCATGGCAGCCACACGCGGACGGTAAAATCCATGTATGAGGAGCCCTCGACGTCGTAGGTGACGACGCGGACCCCAGGTCTCGACCACTATGTGCTTGTCTCGCTCCTCGTGCGCCGCCATGAGAAAAGACAGCATCATCTCGAGCTCGTCCCTGATGAAAGCCTGGTCACGAGTGACGCCGAGCTGCAAGGCCACCTCCTCCGCCAAGGCGGATTTGGCGTAGCCAAGCGCTCCGCTCAGAACAGACTTGCCGATGCTCAGCGCGGTGGCCTCCATGGGCGCAGTACAGTTGGTGCTGTCTTGGGCGTTTTGGTGTGGATTGGAACCAATTGGAGTACAGAAGCTTACAGCTGCTGGATGCCCATGCAGAAAGCTAGCATGGACTAAAAACAGAGCTGCACCTTCTCCGATTGATGTTTTCCTTTTTTTTTCCCATAGAAAAATGGAAGACTTCAGACTTGCTGCTGTACAGTTGGTCCCGAAGTCCTTTCACAGTACTATAAATTTAATCGCGAGGTTCTTCGAGGTATGCATCAATCTCGAGATGCAATTGGAGTGCATGACACAGTTCGGCCATTAGACCTTTATAATCAATTAAAAAAAATAAAATTTGCATTGAATCAAAATTAGTGGGCACGTGAGATGCCTCCACACACTACTGCTTTCTAAAGATTCGTGATGCTGGGCTTTTATTTTGGACTGCTGACTGTTTAATGGGCCATTCTTTATGTTATTATTGGGCTCTACTATTTTACTCTTTAACGGACGCAAAAATTGTACTCTACATTTTTTTTTTATTTTTTTGTGGGCACCCATATGACGATGGTGGTAGAATTCGTGTGCTGGTTACCCGTGAAACACACTTATCTGTCTAGGATGGAAATCGAGTGTTTCCAGGCCCATAACAATCGAGTGCTAGCTTCACAGAAAACAACCAGATGTACAGTAGACTCTCATTAAAAAAACTAAAATTTGCATCGAATCCAAAGATTAGTGGGCATGTGAGATGCCTCGACACACTACTGGACAATTTACACTCACGCTGCGAGCCAGTGACATGCCAGAATATATTTGCGAGAGTGCGTGACAATGTGAAGAGGATGGCAGCGTGACCTCTCTCATTCCTCATGCTACTGACGCTACTCTAGCTCATCACCGTCAGATCTAAAACCCTTTTCACCATCTGTTTTGCCTTCGACGTGAAAGTGGACAGTAATAACTAGCCTCATGATTGTCAGTTTTAAATCGGTGTTTAAAATAACGGTCACCTCCGGGACGTCGGTGATAATTAAAAACAAAACAAAACACTACTGGATTCGCCCTCTTTGCCGACTGCTGAAACCAGTCGGCAAAGGAGGAAATGCAGTCGGCAAAGGCTTTGCCGACTGCATTTCTTGAGGCAGTCGGCAAAAGGGAGGTGGCAAAGCCCAAGGCGGCAAAGGCCACGTTTGCCAGCTGCCATGTTGCCGACTGCCGCTCTGGCAGTCGGCAAAGCAAACGCGCACAGCCGTTAGAGTTTTCTTTGCCGACTGCCTAGGTGGCAGTCGGCAAAGAATTTTTTTTCATTTTTTTTAATCGAGGCAAATATTTTTTTCCTTTTTTTAATCGAAGACCTTTGCCGACTGCCTTTATTGGCAGTCGGCAAAGATTTTTTCCATTTTTTTTAAAAAAATGTGTATATCTTTGCCAGCTGCCAATTCAGCAGTCGGCAAAGGCTTTGCCGACTGCCTTGCTTCGTGGCAGTCGGCAAAGCTGGGTATTTTGCTTTTTTTTTCCCAGCTTTGCCAGCTGCCATGGCAGTCGGCAAAGCTGGAAAATGCAATTTTTTTTGCTGTTTTTGCCGATTTAGCTCACGTATCGCAGCAACCAAAACACATATATGTACATATCACAGAAATCCACATATATATCACAGAGATTCACAAATAATCCATAACCACAACATCCATCAAGTCGCACGCACGAATGCAACATCCAACAAGTCGCACAAGTCCAACATCCAACAAAGTTGCAAAAGGGTCTAACATAACAAAGTTACATCCATTATCCAACAACATGCACCGAGCCACTCACTCGTCCTGCGACCAGTCGCCACCACCGTGGTGTGAGGAGCTCCCTGTCGGCCACGAAGACCACCCGGACGGTCCGACCTGCGGCTGTGGAGAAGGTCCAACTGTCGGAGACGGGTTCGAAGCCGCCGACTGCAGCTGTACGGATAAGCGATCTCATTAGTACCTAAGGGATGGCCGTACAAGCGAAAACAATAGATAGGCTGCCAGTAACTCACCGGAGTCCTTACAGGCGGAAGATCAGGGAGTGGAGGGAGAACAACCGGGGGTGGAGTGAACATCACTTGCAACGGAGGGGGTCTGTAGTTAGGGATCTCCAGGCCCTGAAAGTAGCTGGAAATCGAGGAGGCAAACTGCGTCATCTGTTGCTGGGACTGCTGCTGGAAAGCTAGAACATGTCCTTGAGCCTGATCTGGCAGACCCTGTCCTGCACTACCGACGCCTCATGCTCGTGCCCTGGGTCGCACGTGAAATACTCCTGCATACATATATCATTTATGAGTTGATTATTTCAAGGACATCCAACAAATGCTTAGTAGTGGCAAAGCGGTGCAATGAAGACTCACCCAGAACTCCCTCTTGATCTTGTCGGCAAGGGTGACGTCTCCGTGCACTACCTTGAAGAAGTCTGGCCAGTGCTGGGGCACTTTATCCCTCCCATCTATGGTGACTAGGCCAGGAAAATTCTTCTTAATCAGGAGGCCCAGAATGCCATTAGGATGGCGTCCACCTCTGTTTCCATCCACACGCTTCCATCTAATAGGTGAAGGATATGTCCTAATCCCACCCGAGGATGCGTAGATGAGGTTAGCTTCCATGCTCCGCTCCCGTTCGAGACGGAATTTCGGCAGCACCTCCCCGCTGTTCTCCCGATACACGTCCCGGTTTAGGGAGAGTGTGTATCCGGAGAACAACGGGGAGGTGCTGCTGAAACTCCGGCTCGGACGGGGGCGAAACATGGAAGCTAACCCATCTACGCATCCACGGGCTGTCCAAGAAACGTGGACAATCCGAAAGAGATACCGTCGCAGATATGCACTGATCAGCATACCAACGACCGCGTATCCCTTTCGGACGGGAGACGCCTAACTCGGTTACGCGACCTAAGACCATAGTGCGGATAGATAGGTTATACCTAGGGGGCCGGTGAAGCTAGCGGGTCGTCCGAGTCCTCCGAGTCCCCTCGGGTAACTCCTGCTCTGCAAAAGAAGAAAAACAATAATATAAGTAAAAAATTTCGGCAGAACCTCCCCAGTACGGGGAGGTTTTCCAAAACCTGCAAGAAAAGACGGCACGAAGGCCGGCGTCCTCATTTCTCGGCACGAAGGCCCATACATCCACAATTGTGGCACGAAGGCCGACAATGACATAAACGGCACGATGGCCGACAATCTTGTGCTATACCTTATCCTCCGGCGATCGAGGGGCACGGACGATGGTGTCGACCGACGGCGTGGACGGCGGCGACCCTCTCCTCCTCCTCCCTTCTCCTTCCTCTCCTCCTCCTTCTCCCTTCTCCGTCCTCTCCTTCTTCTCCTCCTCCCTTGTCTTCTTCCTCCGCCTCCTTCCTCCTCCTGCCCTTCTCTTCTTCCTCCCCTCCTCTTCCTCCTCCCCTTCTCTTCTTCCTCCCCTTCTTTCTCCTCCCTTTCTCCTCTTTCTTCTCCTGCTCCCTTCTCCTCCTCCCTCCTCAATGCACCCGTCGGCCGGTGCTGCCCCGGCAGATCGGGCGCGGGGGCAGCACGGCAGGGCCCGGGGCGGTGTAGGGGGCGGCCGGAGGTGGCGGCCGGAGGCGCGAGCAGGGTCGGGGCCGGCGGCGGCGAGCAGGGCCCGGAGGCGGTGTAGGGGCGGCCGGAGGTGGCTGCCGGAGGCGCGAGCAGGGCTCGGAGGCGGCGGCTGGCGCGCGCGCCGCGCGCGAGGGAGAGGGGCGGGGCTGGGGGCGCGAGGGAGAGGGGCGGGCGGGTCCGGCGGCGCGGGATGGGGCGGGGGCCGCCGCGGCGGCGTGGCGGCCGGCGGCACGCGCCGCGAGCGAGGGAGAGGGGCGGGGCTGCGGGCGCGAGGGAGAGGGGGCGGGTCCGGCGGCGCGGGATGGGGCGGGGGCTGGCCGGCGACGGCGGCTCTCGGGGCGGCGGCGGGTCTGGGGGCGCCGGAGGTGGCGCGGGAGGGGCGGGGCTGGGGACTGGGGCTGGGGCGACTGGGCCTTTGGCCCAGCTGGACACTTACTGGCCGGCCTTTGCCGACTGCCCTGAATTCAGGCAGTCGGCAAAGATTTTTTCTTAAAATTTTTTTATAATTTCTTCCACCCGGTTTAGAAACCCTAGGGGGCCCTTCTTTGCCGACTGCCTAATGGCAGTCGGCAAAGGGGTCCTTTGCCGACTGCCTGTGTTGGCAGCTGGCAAAGTGGCCCTTTGCCGGCTGCCAAATAATGCAGTCGGCAAAGAATTTTTTTTTCTTTTAAGATTTTGATTTGAAAATTTTTTTATAGCCAAAGTATATTATTTATAATTACATGTAGCAATATGGGCCCTTTTGAAAAAAATTTGCTATATTTCTTTCATTTTTTTCTTTTCCTTTCATTTTTCCCGCATATCCAAGTTTGAACTGCATGTGCATGAAATAATGAAACACAGGCATTCGAAATATGCTATTCATTTTCGAGAGTGTATTTTGAGGCCGTGCCCAGAAGGTGACCCAAAAGTTTGAAGTCCTTCTCCACGGAACAGGACTTTCCAGGTGGGGTAGAGGTGTTTTTTAATTATATAAAATCCAAACGAAGTCGAAAAATCATGAAACTTGTCGAGGTGTCATGTTATTGCATGTGGAGCCTATGATAAAAATTTCAAAAAGTTTGGAGCACGTTGCGATGTCGGATGTCCAAAACCTAGACATATCCACATGTTATCACATGTGATCACATGCGCATATGTTTAGGTTTTGGACATTCGACATCGCAACGTGCTTCAAACTTCTTCAAATTTTTATCATAGCGTCCACATGCGATAACATAACACCTTGTCAAGTTTCGTGATTTTCTGAATTTATTTCGATTTAATATAATTAAAACACACTTCTACCGCACGTGGACGGTCATGTTTCGTGGACAAGACTTTCAAACTTTTGGGTGACTTTATGGACACGGCCTCAAAATAAACTCTCCAACATGAATATCATTTTTTGAATGGCTACATTTCATTATTTCATGCACCTGCAGTTCAATTCTGCACTGTGCGGAAAAATTCAAGTAAATAAAAAAAATGAACGAAATATAGTAAACTTTTGTAAAAAGGCTCCAAATTTGAACATGTACTCTTAAACAATATATATGGGTCACAAAAAAAAGTTTGAAACCAAAATTCAAAAAAAATAATACTTTGCCGACTGCCAGCTGGGGCACTCGGCAAAGGGCCTCTTTGCCGACTGCCGCTGATCTGGCAGTCGGCAAAGAGGCCTGCTTTGCCGACTGCCAAACGGCGTGACAGTCGGCAAAGAAGACGGAGACGGACGCCCTCCCGCCGCTTGCAAGGTATGCCGACTGCTTCCCTTCGCCGACTGCCGGGAGCAAGCTGGCAGTCGGCAAAGACTGTCTTTGCCGACTGCCTTTCTTTGCCAGCTGCTCGGAGCAGGCTGGCAGTCGGCAAAGATTTTCTTTGCCGACTGCCTTTCTTTGCCAACTGTTTTGACTTCTGCAGTCGGCAAAGATAGTCTTTGCCGACTGCCCTAGATATGGCAGTCGGCAAAGATTCTGGCAGGCGGCAAAGACCCTGTTTCCCGTAGTGAAAAGAAAACCGATGCCAACGGACTGAGCCCACCCCGGCCCCGCCTCCGCCACAGCCGCTGCTCATGCTGGCTCCAGCTGAATGCACATCGTTTTTCTCCTTGCTCAGCCTGTCGCCTCTTGCCATAATTGTTGTTTTCCAAATTCTACATCCATCCATGAATGTCGGTCTTTTCTCCCTCTTATACAGTAGGGACCACTGTCAGATATAATATGTTGCCCCGAATATTACCTGCAAATTTAATTTTTTTTGAAAACTTCACTGGGGGGATTCTCCCCACATAAATTTTTTGAATCAAAGCATGGTTAACTTACAATACAAGTATAGAAGGGATTTACAAACAGACAGAAGCAGCCAAAGAGCCTCAAGGAAGAGCTCCAGCGAGCCTTACGGAAAGAAACTGAGACTGAAACAGAAACAGAAAAAGAAACTAAAACTGAACTGAAGCTTGCTACATGATTGAAATGTTTTGCATCGCCGCATCAAGGGTCCTGAGTCAGTCCTCAGCAACATTCTTACTTTTCTTCGGGAGTCGTAGTCTCCATGGAGAGACGTCCGAGCGACAAGCTCGAACGATATATGTCAGGCTCTAGTTCTCATTCCTGAAAACCCAGGCATTTCGCCTCTTCCAAAGCTACCAGCAGCAAAGTGCGATGAAGGTGCTGTAATGATCCTTTGGGATACTCGTGATCTGTTGCAAGCTGTGGATGTTTTTTGTTTGATTGTTCTGACCGGGCTGCAGGCCCACCGCTGCCCAGAATTGAGATGCAATGGGGCACTGAAAGATGATATGATCTGCCGATTCCTATACTGCACCACAGACTGTACAAGATGGGGAGTCCACAACGTTCTTACGGTGTAGATTTTCACGGCACTGAGTTCTTCCCCTAGTTAGAAGCCACATGAAAAGCTTAACCCTTGGTTGTGCTGAGCTCGTCAAGACAAAATTAGATGACGGGTCCTTCGGTTGCCCCTTGCTTTTAGTAGCTTATAGATAGCCGAGGTGTCCAGCTGTTCCGCTGATCGGCTGAATGCTGATCTGTCAAAGTGGTCTCTTCTATGGCCCTTTGAAGCTGTTGTAGTTCCTGCTGAGCTTGTGGGGATAGGCGGTTTACGAAAATTCCAAGTAAACCAGAGAGAACTACCTCTTGTACCGTAACAAGTTGCCGAGTGGAGTGGCTGTACAACCGAGGATAAAGGTCCGCAAAAGCTTCGTCACCTGACCAAACATCCTGCCAGAAGAGAGTGGTTGCCCCGTTGCGCAAACTGACAGTGGTGATGGCCTGGTACAGCGGTAGGATGGATAGAAGCAGGTCCCAATGATGGCCAAGGTTCGCCCCCTGTATAGAAGTGATGGCTACCTTCTCTCTGATCTAGATTGCCCAAGCCGAGGAGTTGGCGCAATGAAGACGGTGAATGTGGTTCAGTAGCAGGCAAATGTTATGAGTACCCAGGTCTCGGATGCCCAGGCCACCCCACTCCTTGGGCGTGCAAACATTTTCCTAGGCTACAAGGCAATTGGCAGCAAAAGTTTCCTTCTTACCAGCCCAAAGAAAGGCCCTTCTTCGCTTGTCAATTTGTCTAATCACCTCTGGAGGAACTTGTGTTGCCGACATGATGTATGTGAGCTGGTTGTCCAACACAGAGTTGATGAGCACAAGCCTGCCCATGTTTTTCAGGAGAGAGGCTTGCCAAGTTGAGAGGTGCCTGTCTGTTTTGTCAATGTAAGGCGTGAAAGCTGAGAACGGCAGCTTGGAGGTGGAGACCGGTAGACCCAAAGTTCTAAGGAAAGGATTGTCGAGTGCAGCTGGTGATCTGTGTGCACTGCTGCACCACGTCCTCATCCAAATGTATAGGTACCAGAGTGCTCTTTGCGTAGTTGATTTTTAAGCCCGTGGCATCAGAGAACATGTCCAAGGTTTTCTTGATGAGTGCTCGCACTGTAGCTACCTCCTCCTTAAGCACAATAAGTGTGTCGTCGGCATATTGGAGCATGACACCCGGGGAGCCCGGATCAATGGGGTGTTTGATAGTGCTCGCTGATCACAGGAAAGCCTGGAGGGTGTCAGCGACAAGGAGAAAAAGATATGGGGACAGCGGATAACCTTCTCGGAGACCCCTCTTGTAGTTAATCCAACTTCTAGGGCAGCCATTCACAAATATCACTGATTTTGAGGAGGACAGGATGTCCCGCATCCAGCCACACCATGCTTCACTGAACCCCTGAGCAAGCATAATTTTGTTCAGCGAGGCCCAGTTCATGGTGTCAAAGGCCTTTGCGAAGTCCAGTTTAAGCACCAGAGATGGAGATTTCCTCTTGTGACATGCCTGTACCACTTTAGCTGCAAAGAGAAAAGTTTCAGAGATGGATCGACCACGGAGAAAGCCTGTCTGGTGATAATCTATCATATTTCTGATTTCCTTCTGCAGCCTTCCTGTGAGAATCTTGCTTATGATCTTTACTGAGCAGTTCTGAAGGCAGATTGGACGAAAGGCATCCACGGAGACTGCCCCAGGCTTCTTTGGTATTAGAACCATGTAGGAACGATTGATCCTTTCCAGCTGTGCTGACGTTGGTGAAACGCTGAAAGCAAGGCGAGCACTTCCCTCTTAACAATGTTCTAGGCAGCACGATAGAAGGAAGGACCAAAGCCGTCTGGCCCTAGGGCGCTGCTTCTGTCCATCGAGTTGATGGCCAGAACTGCTTCTTGTTCTGAGAAAGGTGCAGTCAGACTAGTCGACGGTCTGCTCTGGTTAAGGAACAAGGCAAATATGTATTAGATATGGCCTAGTTTGGACCATGTCATTTCTATTCAACCATAAAGCCTAACAAAGCGCAGCTACTCCTAACAAAATTTGGTTTCTAAGCTTGAGACATAAACATTTAGCCACGAGCAAACATATTACAAAAGCTAGTGGGTGGTCGAATTTCAAAGGTGAATAGCACCGAATTCCAAACAATGCTCGCAAAGTGGCAGTCAACAAACAAGTATTGGATGGTCTCTAAAAAGCTATAAAAACAATTCTTTGACACTTTCCTTGACAATTCCTTTTTGCTAAAATTGCGTAGTAAGAGTCAAAGAGGAAGAGATTGGGATATCACAAGACAGAGTAGGTGGGGCCTTCAATCCATGCCTTCGCACGTTGACCACTTGGGAGGCAGCACATGGATGACTAGGCTCTATATGTCAGCCACTTTGATGAAAGATAAATTTGTGTGCAGGACATATCCTATTATAGCGTTGAAAATGGACGGAATTTTTCCCACCCCGACCCATCCGTTTTTCTACATTTGAACCAAATGTTTCCGTATTGTAGCAAAAATCCGGAAACAAGATGGGTGGTTGAATGGAAGGTTGAGGAATAAGGACAAAAAATAGGGTAGTTGTTTTTCGTCTATATTTGGTTATAATTTTTCCGTATTTCACCCGGAGTCCACCCAGATTTCAGGCAGACCCATCAAACCTTCTATATTGTATCTTGTCCCAAAAAAGGCCCAACACTAGCCCATCTAAAGAAAACCTAGCCAATAGCCTGTCTTATTCAGTCGCTCTCATCCTCCACCCTGAGTCGCAGGGACGTAAAGCAGGGTGCAGCCGCCACCACCCACCCACTAGGCCGCCACCGCCAGCCGCGCAGGGGCTCCTCTAGCTCCAGGCCACTGCCGACCAGCCCTCCAGCTTCGGCTCCAGGCCGCTGCCATCACCCTTCAGGTCTTGGGTTCCTGGCTCTAGCCACGGCCCTCTATAGGTCCAACCAGCCAGCCAGCTCACCCGACCTGGCCATCCCTTCCCTCTAGATCTAGTAATAAGGAGCTACCATGTCGAATCGTGGTCATTCAAGCTCGATGCCGCCAGTTCGTGGAAGAGGAAGTCGTGCTAGCTCGATGCCGTTAGAGGATCACCGTTGGGTTGATCTTGGAAGCCTTCTTGTTCCTCCATGTCTGGTCGAATAGAAACAAGCTTGGTCCGAGTGCTTTCTTAAGAGAAACCATGTAGTGCTTATTGAGATCTTCTGGTGGTGTGCACTTTCCGGAAAAGTTGGAGGGTCTGAGTGGTTTTGAGTGTAGTACCAAGCCTCTTGCTATTTATCTTGTCTTAAATTGCTTCAAGTCCATTCGAAGAAATTTGAATGCATCCGCAGAAGATATGTGTCCATAGCCCCTCAGCCTATATCCGAACGTTTCCGCAAGGGAATTATTTAGTTTCATCTAGGCAAACTCACACTCACCCAAAGTGGTACGGAAGGACTACCAATTTTCTGTTTTGATACTTCTTCAATGATCTTCCAATATAGAAGGCATAGTCGGATTCAAACTTAATCCTCAACTGTCTCATTTTCTCGGCCCGTTCATCACCTTCTAAGCCCAATAACTCCTCGTTGTCATTCCCGATTCTGAATGTGTGCCGTTTTTCGCATATATCTATTGGGCACAGATAGCCAGTCCTTTCATTTGCACAAGAATCAAAATCCAGACCATAATACATCTCATGCTGCTCAAATAGCATTCTGCAAGGGGCATGTATGTCAGATATTGAATATTAATGCAACTAAAATGCATGTGTAATTATGTAACACATACAATGCAAACGTCGTTACGATCTGTACGTCTAGTCTCTCGAGGTTCATTATCAACAACACGTCTTCAAAGTTAATCATGCACTTCTCAGTTTGACTGAGAAATGCCTTATGTGGTATAGAAATGCTGATGGTGTCGATGCCCGCAGAAGATGCTCTCATGTACCAGTCATGCAGCCTTTTTATATTGCTTGGGACCCTTAAGAGTTTCTCCCAATTGAGTAAACGCCTTCCCGACATAAATTTTTTAGGAATGTTCTTGTAATCTTCTTTAGTTGGCACCTTGATTTTGTAGGTAATTACCTTAGGCACCGACTTCGCTGACTTTGAGAGCTTAGACAACTCATGCACTTCTACAGTGTGTTTCCGTCCAATGCCTGACAAAAATTTGGCCGTGCCAGCTGTTTTTTCTTTGGCTCAAAGGGGGAAACAAAATTGGGCACCGAATTTTTTTTCTTTGGTAGCGGTGGTGGCTCCTTTAGTTGTTCAGGATCTTTAGGTTGTAGGGAAGGTGCTGGCTGTGGGTTAGGAAGATCATGGGGAGGTGATGATTGATAGTCAGGAACAAAATGGGTAGGTGATGCTGGTGGGTCAGGAAGAGTCTAGGGAGATTGTGGTGGGTTTGGAAAAGGATCGACACATGCTGACGACTCCTGAGTGAGTGGCATCTCTTGAGAGGATGGTGGTGGCTCCCGCAGCTGGACGTCCCGCTGAGGCCAAAGGATGAAATTGTTTATCGCCTGTTCGAGTTTATCAATGTCCTCGGGACCGGGGATGTCTAGAATCTCGTCCTCGTATCCTTGGACCACGGTCGACACTTCTACTCTGCAGTAGTCTTCAGGAATGTCGGCACCATGGTATTTAGGCCCTCCTGGGATCACTTTGCCTGTGGCCACTTCCCTTGAACGATGATTGTTAATGCCATACCTTATGACTAGGGAGCAAGGTACGGGAGCAACAATGTCGTCAACCGGATAGTGAGCCCTGTTCGCCGTAGACTCGACACTGCTTGGAATCTCTATTGGACCCTGTGACACCAACGGTTGCGCAACCACTGGGACTAGCTGCATCTGCGGGGGCTGAGCGCTCATTTATTGATTTGACACCGCACTCGTCAGTTTCTGCATCAACTGAGGAGGAGGATCTTCTAGCAATTTTCCCATCATCTCTGTGAACTCCTTCTGAGCCTCCTGCTTAAAAAAACTTGCCATTTCTTCCTTGTACCGATCACGTTTCTTGTACTCACCTGATCAAGTTCTGTGTAATCATCATTAGTCAGAAACTCGTTTAGAGATATGTTAGGCATGGGAACATCATCATTGTTTTCTTATCCACCATTTTGACTAACCTCTCCGTGCAAAGTCCAAATCATGTAGTCTCTCATGAACCCCCTGGTAATCAAGTATAATCGTATATGCTTCATGTTGCCCTATTTTCTAGTATTCTTGCAATCTTTGCATGGGCAGAATACTGGCTGTGAGTCCGCAGCATTGGCTCTGGCGAACTTGATGAAATCATCGATGCCCGTTAAGTACCGTCGTTCCGTACATGACAGATCGTACATCCACCTTCGATCCATGCCTGCAGAGAAAAATGGACAGGGCAGAGAAAACATAGGAAAATTTTAGTAAGCCTTTCGCAACAATATTATTTGAAGCACAGAACCTTAATGTATTCTTTGAAAAAATTTGAAATTGTTTGCCTTATAAAAATTCAAATCGATCGCGCTATAAATTTGAAATAGATAACCCATACAAAATAATTGTTCTACAACATGCCGTGTAAAAATGGATTCAAAAAACATAAGAAAAATTGAGGCTCCATCATAAATAACATTAATTGCACAAAAATTCTAAAACCAATAATGTAGCTGCAAACAATGGTTGCCACATAAATTATAATTGCCAAAAACAATTATTCTACAACATGCCACATAAAAATAAAGGAATAAATTATAAAATGCAACCTCTTTTCTTGATCATGAACAATAATATATAGCTCCAATTTAAATTAAAGGTGGCAATGGTTTTAACTAACCTTTTGAATAGTGGATTTACCACAACCTTGATGCCTTCCTCAAGATCCAACCCAAATATGCTCTCTAAAATGGAGGAAGTAAACAACTACAATAAGAATCAATCTCCAAACACAAAAGCAATGTAAATCTACAAATCCAAAGTAGTGTGCTTGTTATTAACCATAAGCTAGAAAATCTTCACCATGCTTGAGCTTCCAAGAGTTTTCTTGAGCAATTCAGTGAAGAGCAGCCGCAACAATGAAGGTCGTGGGGAAGAGCAGCCGCAACAATGGAGGGGAAGAGCAGCCGCGCACCGTTCCGTTCCGTTGGGACAGAGGAGGAGGGAGGGAGCTCAAGCTCGAGCTTATAGACCACAGCAGTATCACTGGCGGTTCCAGCCACGAACCGGCAGTGATACTGCGGAGTAACATCACTGCCAGTTCCAGCCATGAACCGGCAGTGATACCTAACTTCACTGCCGGTTGGCCCCTGGCCCAATCATTTGGGGTTTGAACTGGCCCATCACTGTCGGCCCAAAACAAACCGGCAGTGATGGGCCGACAGTGATGTTTAAATCTGTAGTAGTGTAGCTCAAGGGCACAATGGATATTTCTACCTTTATTTATAAGAACTTTTGTTAATCATTTATAAATTGTAATAAACAACTTATTCAAATTTACTTATGAATTTTAGGAAACAACTTATACAAATTTACGTATAAATTTTAGCAAAAAATTTATTAATTTTCTCCACCTTTGAATACCTCTTCTATGCAAAGCGAGATCGAAAGTTTAAGCAAGCTAGTAATAATGTGTGGTTCATAAAGTTGTCTACCATCACCATAGCGCGTGATTGGTGTATTGTTCATACAAACCAATCATCTTCGTCCTTTTTTTGTTATCACCTAAACTCCTAAGTAGACTCTCGATTGGTAATTAGTCACATCAAACGATCAAGATATGATTTTTGAGGTGGTAAGCTCCAGTACTTCATTAATATACCGCTGAAACTTTATATTATTGTTTGGCATCTTAGCCATCTTAAATTAAAAAACCCAAAAATATAAAGATGTACATTTCGTTAAGAGATACATCTTCAATATAATATGTATCTAATTTAACTACTTAAAAGAAAAGATCGATACGATTTTTCTAAGACAACAAGTGTTTATACGTGATTAAAATGATGCTGAAATATTATTTTATTTTTCTTGAACATCTTACTGATCCCAAAGGAAAAAAGTGAAAACTGCAATGTTGTAGATCACTGTTGATGGTAATTATTGTGTGATTTTACCCGTCAACCAAACATGAAATAAGGGTATAAATGCAAACACCACCATAGAATAGGGTGGGTTTTAACTAACAGAATTCCACAGTTTTGGTGAATCAGTGTTTTGCAAGGTGTTATTCAGAAAAGAACGAAAAGAGACCCACATGTCGGACTAATACATTGAAATTCATCGTGATAGTGAATCAAGAATATTCTAGAGAACACCAGAGACTCGCATGCAGAAGCGGGGCCCACTTGGCACCAAGAGGAGGTCGGTCGACCTCTCTGCCAGGTCGGTTGACCCTGGTCCCACCGTTCAGCCTCCCGCTTCGTATGTCGACTCGCCACCGCCTTTGAGGGTTAATCTGAGCCACTATTGAAGGTCAGTTTGATCCGGGGGCTGAGATTCGTCGCTTGGGACTATATATACGACCCCAGACCCCCCAGGGCTTCATATCAATTCATATCTAGTTCATAGGATCCAGAAACTAGAGCCAGAAACCCTAGATCATTAGAGATTCACTATTTAGAGCATAGCTAGACAAGTTTAGAAGTAGAAGATGGCAAGTTCTGCTTGAACTTCAGATCTTGTCTGGAGCGAGACTTCTCGGAGCCATTGTAAGCTCTCTCTTGTATCAAATACCTCTTTTTAGTACTTTAGATAAAGTTGATTCACATTGTTCTGCTATTGATTATGTTCTCAATTATGCTACTCATTGCTTATCTAGATTGTGTACTTTGCATAGTTAGGATGTCTTTATATCATATATAAGTTCGTATAGCGCTCATCCTTTGATATCATGGTTGAGTGACTGATGGCATGTAAGCATGGTGCTTAGATGTTATTTCTCTGCGAGTACACCCTACATTCTGGTTTATGTGGTAGATCGCGGATGTGATACTCCCGTTGAGTCCTTTGTAGTCCACTCCTCGAGTGTAGGGATAGTAGGAGCATATCATTACTATAGAAGACTTGCTCTGTTCTTGATATTCCTTAGTAATACTCCCTTATGTGTGAAGTATAAAATATCTTTGCCACGACTGCTAGTATAATTGCACTAATCTAATATGTCTTTGATAGTATAGTTAGAATAACTTAGCAATATTATTATGCCCCTACCTAATCCATGCTAGTGTCTAGATAGAAAGTGCTCTAAGTGATTACATTATTATCTATGGATTGATCATTATGCTTATCATTTATATCATTATTATTGTGACATAACCCATATTTTGAGTAAGTAGATCATCATATATGGTTATCTCCATATTTGCATGTGCATATGACATCTATCTATCTACACTCTTTATTGCCAAGTCCTTTCTAGTGGTAAAATATAAATTGATAACCCATAGTACTATTGGGTAAAATATTGCAATGATGTATATTTTATCTGTGCACTTGCGGATATAATATCTTTATTTCAGTCACTTGTTAGAAGAAGTTTATGAGATCTTTTGGAATCATGTTAGGGATGACAACCTAATTATTTCTAAGAGATAGAGGTTAAGAGTTCAAGTGATCTGTAGCTAATCAGGTAGCACGTTAATTTATGTCAACAATCACATTGAGATCTACAACTTTCATATAAAAGTATGTCCATTTGACACCGTATAAGAAAGATCATTTTTCCAAGACGAAAATCACTTGTATGCACGATTATATTAATACACCACTAAAAGTTTGTTTTTTAACCATCTTAACAACCTCAAATGAAAAACTCAAAACCAGAAAGCTGTAGATCTCATCAAAAGCTACAATTTTCATAGAATCATCTCCATCCGAGGTCATATAAAAAAGTTGCAATTTTTCTAAGTTGAACCCTTCCACGTGGTGTGGTGCTACAATGTTGTCATGCTATTGACGGTAGTTATTGCTCATTTTTACCCATCAACTAAACATGAATCAAATGCATAAAACAATTCATAATATAGTTACAAAGATTGATTCTAACAAGTTCCACGAGTTTGGTATTCCCACTTATTTTGTAGGAGATGCAAGGAATTGTAAGGTTTCATCAAATAAAACTATCTCAAATGAGGAATTGGAGTTGACCATTGCGTAGAGCTCGTCGAGACAATCGAAAAGCACTTATGGTTTGTCATTTTCGGAGTTTGGAGTAAAAAGATACGATATTCGCAAGGAAGGTTCTAAAGGACACCAGAGACCACCACGCCAAAATAGACCGCGAGAGGCCGCCAGTTGGGGTCGGCTGACCCCACCACTAGATCGACCGACCCTCAGGGTCGTTCCCTACCGTCATGGAGAGTCCATCTAAGCCGCTACTTATTTGGTTTGATCCAAGAGCTCACGATTCACGCTCTGGCCTATATAAGCAGCTTCGGACCCTAGTGTTTTCATTTATTATTCATCCCATGAAACCCTAATTCATATTCTCTAGCTAGGGCTTGGATGGAGAGGTATCCCATTGTAGGATAACCTCTCTCCAATGTAATAGATTAGTTCTAATTGAGAGTTAGAAAGAGCGAAGCCATGCTCAGGTTCTGGAGAGTTCTTCTAAGGTCTGGTATGTCTTGTATCTTATCTCTATAAGACTTATGCTTTTATATATTTACCTTTGCTATTTACTTACGTGCATCATTGTGTGATTGGTTAGTATAGTTGTTATACTTTGGCATGGGATCTTCACTCGTATTGAGTGCTCTAGTTATAGTACATGACTAAGGTAATATTCGATAGTGTAGACATGGCCTCTAGACTATTTGTTACCTGATATTGCGCCTAATCCTACGGTTAGTTGTGGTAGTCTCAGGGGTAATAGTTTTGACAGGCCTTTGTAATCCACCACGTTAGGGTCAGTGTTCGTAGAGCTTTTTGGCAGCCTTCTCCCGATTACCCCATCGTAGTCTTTTCGAGAATCGAAAAGGTACTGTTGCTCCGAAGCGCTATTGTGTGATCACCACATCTAACTATCGTTCAGTTATCATAGAACCCAAGTAATAGAGAATTATTGAGGAACCTTGAACTCTCCCGTTGTTCTCTCAACTTATCTAGACTACTTATTATTTTACAAGTGATTATTATGTATAATTCCTATCATTTATCATTTACCCCCACAATAGTCTAGTTGGTGTATTAAGTTAGTAGATACGTGATGGTAACTATCAGATTCTTTACCCATTGCTTCCCTGTGATAAAATATAAATAACGATACTCTGGAATATTCTCGGGTAAAAGCTACAAATGATATTCTGTGCGCTTGTGAAATCTTTTATATCTTTTTTGCACTCAATAAATACCAACACATGCCAACAGGGATGGCATGGCAAGCTTTGCCACATTAAAATCGTTGTCCATGGTGGCAGATCACGTCGCGCCGATGCATGTGGCGCGGTTGGGTGTTTTGGCCATGCCATGGAATTTGGCGCGGCCAAAAGTGTTAGTTTTAGAAAAAATAATTTAGATGGTGTTAGTTTTCAAAATAGTTTAAAAAAATAAAATAAATAAACATTAGATAGAGAACAACCAGATTCAATATTTTGTAAAATTTTTTACTGTACCAACATGCTAAGTTTTGTAGTAAGTGTTTAATCATGATCTAATTAGACTCAAAATATTGGTCTCGTAACTTTTTGCGAAGCTGTCAAATTAGTTTTACTTTCTATCAACATTTAATGCTCCATGAATGTGTCCAAATATTGATGTGATGCAACTATTATAATTTGGAGATGTATCTAAACAGGGCATAAGCCCGTAATAAAGTTCATGAGGGAAATGATCCCAACATGCACTTCAAAACACTATAGCAACTCAGAAAGCCCAGACTCAGCTTCCAGATGCACTGTCGCTCGTTGCGCTCTCTGTCGTCTTGAGCATCTCCATTCACTACTGGGATACCTACCGTCTTGACGTCTTGTTGCAGTACTTGGATGCCAGAATCTCAAACCTGGAGCATAGTGTTGGCTCCATTAACTAGGGCCTCCTTGTCCATTTCCACGAATAGACCTGTCCAATAATGCATCAGCGCCATGTAATTTTTTGTCGAAGCATGCCTTATTCCCGGCTATCCAAATGGACCAAAAAATTGCAGCCACCCAAAACATGTATTTTTTTTCTCAATTAAAGCATTGATCTTTGCTAGTATTTTTTCCTTTCCAGATATGCTTGAAATGCAAACCATTCAATTAAAGCATTGTATACAGATTTAATAGATAATCTCCTATTCTTTTCCAATTTCTATATGCACTGCCATTAAGTCGAAACAACATCACTTCCTCCCACCCACATATTCTTGAGGTCATCACTAACAATCTTCTAAAATTGAACATGACCACGATCATTTGTAGTAACCTTTGACACACTTCTTATTATTATCACATTATTCATAAAGCACTGGGATAACTAGCCAAGTGTCCTCCCAGTGCAAAACCTAGTGTCTGTAGCCCATTTCAATCTTAGTGCTTCTTCCCATCAGGTATATTGCTTTAACATTTACCAAATGGGAGCATCAATCAGTTTATAAGTACTATATGAATGTAATGATTTGTCATGTATATGGCTTTAACAAATTCTTGCCACAAACCCTCTTCTCGTTCATTTTCCACCACCATTTATAGGGCAAGCTTATACTAAAAAAGTATTTAAGATCTTTGATAACAATATGCCTCCATTCTTGCTGTTACGTACAAATCTTAGTCCATCTTACTAAGTGATACTTTCTTTTTGTGCCAACTCCTTGCTAAAAGAAAGTTCTTATAATCTTATCAATTTCATCTACTGTTGTTTTAAGTTGTATAAAGGTGCCTTGTTAAGACAGGCACATATCATGGCAGCCTTCCCAAGAGTACACTCTACAGATTCGAACTTCAATGCCGGCCCATCACTGCCAAAGTTTTAAATACTGGCAGTGACACTACTATTTAGCACATCACTGTCGATTTTAACCATGAACCGGCAGTGATAAGACCATACAAAACCAACGAACACTGATATTCAGGTCTTCTCTGCCAGTTCACATCAGTGCCGATTTTAGCCACGAACCACTAGTATTACTGCCTGTTTTAGCCACGAACCGCCACAGATATTATCGCTGCGGCATGCTATACGAAATAATGAAGTTATGGTACATTTCGAGATCTACAACTTTGTAGTTGATAACTTTTTCATTTGAAATCATCTATCTAACGAAAGTTTTGATTACTTTTAAAAAAATTAAAATTTGAGTTTTTCAAATGACCTCGGATGAAGAACTATCAAAATAAAAGTTGTAGATTTCGAAAAGTTATGCAACTTTATAGTTGATAACTTTTTCATTTGAAATCATCTATCCACGAAAATTATGTTTATTTTTAAAAAGTTTGAAATTCGAGTTTTTCAAATGACCTCGGATGAAGAAACTACCATAATAAAAGTTATGGATCTCAAAAAGTTATGCAACTTTTTCATTTGAAATCATTATCCAACAAAAATTATGGTTGAATTTTGTCACATTTGAAATTCAAAATTTAAAACGACCTCGGAAGGAGAAATGGGCATAATAAAATTTGTGGATATTTAAAAGTTATAAAACTTTGTAATTGACAACTTTTTCATTTGAATTTGTTTAGGGTCCCAAATACTCAATTTAAAAATTGTATGAAGATAGAATGAGGTGGACGAATATCTCAATTGGACAAAAATGTTTTACAGGTGTAATGGTTGAAGGACAAACATACGGAGCAGGAGGTCATGAGTTCGAGCGCTGGTGGCCACGAAGCGCATGTTTTCATGTGAAATAACGCGTGATTTAAAAAAATATTTAGGTTGTTTTTTGAGTCGATTTATGGATTTTCTGGTGGCCTTGTCACTGTCGGTTCTAGAACGGACACTAATGAGGGAGCTCCTCACTTGCCGAGTTGGTTGTGATGGTTCAAAATCATGCACTAAAGGAGGTTTTTGAACCGGTAGTGATGTCTGAATCTGACAGAGTGGTATAGACATATGGTTTTCATGAAAGCTGAAAGATGTAGTCTAGTAGGAGTTTAGGACTAACTTGAACACCAAGATATATATTAACTGAAAAGTAACCAGTAGGAGTTTAGGACTAACGTGAACACCAAGATATATATATTAACTGGGAAGTAACCAACTTGATAGTTAAAAAAATCATGACATTTTTTAGACTAATCTTTTTCATCATTTATCATCAAAATCTCACTCTTATATACAGAAATTAGTTTATAAACAAGCAAGCAACTCAATATTCCTAGCCCCATCCAAATCATGTTTTAAACATAAGATTTACCATCTACATATTTTTTTTGAGCAAAGTGATATCTACATATATATCGCAGCAGACACTTGTGAGGCTATTCATAGCTACCTTGAACTAAAAGAAACTTGTGACGTGGACCATTCATGAGGTCGATCGTTCTCCATGCACTTGTCCCATTATAGAGATGATAGATGCAAGGCGAGCCAACAAGTCAATATACATCCTAAGCCACAAAATTCTGAGTGTGTGCCTACCACAAACTCTGAGTGCATGTCTGCAAAAATAGGATGTTATTGACCTATAAGTAAGGTATATGCTCATATAGAGTTCATTGCATCCTACAACGAGTAGCTAGCCACCATGGCTTCTTCCTCTACTCATAGCTTCCTGCTGCTTTTCTCCCTCCTACTACTCCTTTCCACGGTCGTCGACTCCGGTAGCGCGCCAACCCCAGCCCCTACAGCTACAGCAGAAAAGTACCAGAAATGGTGCCAAGTAGCATCAGATTCTCAGTCGTGCATCAAGGTGATTGAATCTATCCCAGGGATCCAGGAGGTTGATTACAATAACGCTGGCAAGGTCGCCGACTTGTGCATGCATTTTGCTGCCAATAAGACAATGGAGGCCAAGGGAGCTGCTGACGCCTTGCTTGCTGTAGCAAAGGGCAAGCCTTCCGATTGCCTCAAGGCTTGCGCCACCAACATCAAGTCAATGGCCGAGGCCTTGGTCAATCTCCCTGCTGGGCAGGATGACATGACCACCTATCTCGCCTTTAAGGATGTCAGGGCCAATTTCAAAAACCAGAAACCACCTGCCTGCGAGAAGGACTGCTGGAACAAAACGTCATCGTCTTCAGTTGAGGAGACCGGCATCGTGGACAAGTTCCATGATATCTGGAATGTGGCCCAAGTTGGGAATGGACAAATTTTTAATATCTTCCCTTGGCCAGACAGCGAAAACGATAATAACACCCTTTAATTAATATTTTTTTCTATTATTTTTTTGTCCTAATTCGTGTTGTGACAGCTGTGACCACGCATGGTGTCATGTGACATCACATTGCTATTTGTATGTTTTGTTCTTTTTATTATGTTTGAAGGCATGGTCGATCTTGGCCACCCAATAATTTGACAAATTATTGTAATTATAACACTTTATGTTATTTATTGCAACAATGTGTGTTATGTTTGATGTTCTATTTTAAATTATAAGTCATTCAAGGTTTCTTGGAGATAAAACGTTTTTAAGTTCGACCAGATATATAGATAATACAAAACAATATTTATAATAACATTTATGATATTAAATATGTATTCACTAGATTTTTCGTTGACTACACACACACACACATTTCATGTCATAAATCCTTTTAATTCTCCCTAATTTTACTCAAACTTAAAATGTTTTGACTCTTCAACAAAATTGAAATCACTTATAGTTTGGAAGGAAGGAATTAACCTTTTCTTTAATATCTTTTTCTATACCACAAACCGTGTCCCAATGAATCTCCCTCCACAACTAATAAAACTAGCACTACTATATAAAATCTTTTAGGAGGCATTTGAGATTTTTTTTGGAGGCGGGCAGGAATGGAAACTGTCACGGTTAATGCCCCGATTAACCGAGGTGGTTATTTTTTGTTAACCGAGGTGGTTAGAAAACCTCCTCGTAAAATAGATTTACCGAGGCGGACGACAAAACGCGACCGTTTCGGTTAATTTAGGGCCCATAAAACCCAATAAGGCCCGGTAACAGGTTCTTCGTATATATAAACATCGAGACAAAAACCTAACCCTAGCCCCTCTCACTCCCTCAGAACAGCAGTGCCCTTCCTCTCTGCCTTCGCACCATATGGCCCGCGCACCCTCTCCCTTCAACAGGGCGGCCGGCGTCGCACCCTCCCCTTCGGCCCCTCCTCCCACTGCGCACCCCTTCTCTCTCCCTTCTCTCTCCATGCGCTGGGCCATGACAGCGTGCGGCGGCGCTGCGGGGTCGCGACAGCGCACGGCGGCGCTGTGGTGGCGAAGGGCCCCACGGCGGCGCTGTTCGCCCTAGCTCGACAGGGCAGCGCGACGGAGCCGGATCCGGTGGCACGGCGGCTCACGGCGACCGCGCGGTAGCGGCGGGCGAGGCCGTGGAGCACCGTGCGGTGTCCGAGCCGGATCCGGCGGCTCGCGGCGGGCCAGGACGTGGAGCCGCGCGCGGCGGCCAAGCTGGATCTGGCGGCACGGCGGCTCACGATGGGCGCGCGGCAGCAGCGGGCACGCTGATCCGGCGAGGGCGCACGCAGATCCGGCTAGGGCGCGCGTAGATCCATCGACGACACGCGTGGATCCGGCGAGGGAGTGCGTGGATCCAGCGAGGTTGACCGGCGGCTGTGGGTAGATGGGCTCGCTGGGCCCATGGATGGGCTCGGTGGAACTATCTGTGGGTTTCTCTTTTTTTGTTTTTTATTTGATTAACTGTGGCGGGCAGCAAACCACCTCGGAAAAGGTCATTTTAACCGTGGCCTTTGATCCAAGGCGGTTGGCAAAACCGCCGCGGTAAATCCTTTCTGCCCGCCACGGTTAAAGTTGTTGTAGTAGTGTAGAGTGTGGACAAATTTCTGTGCGACAATTACCCGTCGCTCCGCCACCCGTGCGATGAAACCATGCTCATGTGACGCTCTTCCTCTCTCTTGAAACAATTCATGTAAATCACTGCAACATCATGATTACCATCGCCGTCATCTTCGCTGCGTGTGAGCCTCATCCTGTGGCGCGCCCTTGCCGCATCCTCCAGCGCGCCCTTACTCACGGATCGAATTTGTCGCCCTGGCCATTGTCAGGGTCGTCACCGGCGCGCAACTAGGCACTTGCGTCCCATATGCAGCGTTGTGGAGTGGCAGGGCTGGCTGAGCACCGCTGCCTCCCACTCAATCTTCCTCCCTCATCCAAGATCGGTCGTCGCCCCTCTCCCCGATCCAGCTGGACCGCGCACCGAACCGGCCCGTCCCGCCTCTGTCATGGTCTTGGAGGCAGAGCAGGCGGCAGTAGATGCCAGTGCCGGCAGGCCGCGCATGTTCTTCCTGTCCTGAGGAGCGCCACCAAGTGTGCCAATCCCTTCTTTCCCTTCCTGCTATGCAAAACCGAGCACTGTTTCCTGTTGCGCCCTTTCTCCACGTGGCCCTCTATTTCTAGCCATGCTAGGAATTTGTCGCCGAGGTCTTGTCGCTCCTCACGAGCTCTCGTTGTTCCACACTACCCTCTGGTCGAGCTCTCGTTGCTCCTCGCCATCCTCTCACTACTCAGACTCCGCCTCCAGCCACGCTAGGGACTTGTCACCGAGCTCTCGCTACTCGGATTCCACGTCCTGTCGCGCTGTGGAATTTTCGCCAAGCTCTTGTCGCTCCTCGCTGGCATTTCGTCGCTCCACTAGCTGCTTGGACTCCGCCACCAGCAACGCTGGGGACTCATCACTGCCCATCGCTGCCCTCTCGCTGCTCGAACTCTGCCTCCAGCCGCGCTAGGGACTCGTGGTCAACCTTGCACTGCTCGGATTCCACCTCCAACCATGCTTAGGATTTGTCGCTGAGCTTTTGTCACTCCTCGTCATCCTCTCGTTGTTCGAACTCCGCCTCTAGCCACGCTGGGACTCGTTGCCGCCCTCTTGCTACTCGGACTCTGCCTCCAGCCGTGCTGGGGACTCGTCACCAACCTCTCGCTGCTCGAACTCCGCCTCGAACCTTGCTGGGGACTCCTCACCAAACCCTTGTTGCTCCTCACCATCCTCTCGCTACTTGGACCCAGCCACGCTAGGCACTCATCGACGAGCTCTCGCTGCTCGGACTGCACTTCCAGACACGCTGGGCAAACGTCGCCGACCTCTCGCTGATCGAAATGTGTCTCTAGCCACGCTAGGGAGACATCGCCGAGTTCTCACTGCTTGGGCTGCACCTCCAGTCACGCTGGGGACTCGTCGCTGGCCTCTTATCGCTCGACTCACTTGGTGGCGGATCAGGGTCTCATCGTTGTGCTATCAAGCCACTCCACGTGGTTCAGACTAGTGTGCTGATCTTGGGTAGCACATCGGGGGTCTTGATACGTATATCGCTAGCGACATTGACTTACCAAGATTTCAGACTTATTTTCCTTTACCCTGGCACCATGTGACTAAGTCACCTATTGTGAGGCTTGAGGACTAAGTGGCTACACTTGACCTAGCGGTGAATGTAGTGCTTTTTTCTTGATTACACTCCTTATTGATTCAGTGCCTACACTTCATCTGAGAAGACATCTCAAATTTAATTTTGAGCCCCTTACATTCTTTTGGCAAACCTTATTCAAGCAAGTATGAGGTTAGATTTTCGTCCTCGCCAGTTAAACTGGTCAAATACTCATTTCACTGCTCAACTTCAAGTCTCACCACTCATATTGCTTCAAGACGGCATTGCACAAAGGATATAAGACGCTCGAGGACTAGCTGTGAGGGTATAGACCCGTATATCCTCATGATACTACATGGGCCGCACCATTGGAGGTGGCCAAGCCCACAAGATGAAGACATGCGACACACATGGCATGCACCGCACGGCTACAAGTCGATTGTATAGTACCAAATAAGATACTTTACATGAATAAATCAATATAACACATCTGAACACATAATGAAAGGTATTACGACATACGGATAGCATGAACTTGCCTAAATCTTGTGTCTCAATGCTCTTGTGTTACGTCTGGATCATCTCAAGCGCACCTCCACCGATTCATCTACTATCGCCGGCATACCCCTCGGTAAACTGCCAACAATATTCGGTCGACTCCATGAGAATCGCTAACATATGTCTCCTCTGCATTTGCGACCACCAAGTTCTCCAATTCTGGAACTACGCTATTACTGTCTCCCTACATGCTAGCATTAACGAACTGAACAAGCATAATGTTGTGATACCCATGCTCCAAAACTTTAGACACGAGAAATCTCCATTTCTTCATGTTACTGCCACGTACAGCTCTCACCTCCATCCATTCTCCCGCAACTTTGTTACTAACATACTAGTCCTCAAACATTGCTGGACTACAGGAGAAATACCAATTTTGCAACAAATAGGTTGCAACGCTGGAAGGATGTGTTGCTACTCTCCCCATACGCACGACCCAACCCCTGTATATCTATTCCCCACCCCTCTCGCTATCAGCCGATAGAAGTAGATACCCTATGCCAGCAGGCCGAAGATCCGCCGCCACCAAGCATGATGGTGGCATCCAAAACAACGGCACCCCTACTCAAATCGGTGCCTCCTCACAGTCTGCTCCAGTGAGGTAAGTTGGTTCATCCGCTCCCCTTCCCAGTCCTCAAATCGTCTCAACAACCCTATTGTGTTGTTTATAGATAGGAGAGGAAGCATATGTACCTGAGTCCAGTTTGTGCGTGCATCTCCTAGACCTCAATTCTCTTGTCCAAGTTTTACAATACGAATCTCATTACGTTCTGCAGATCCCCTGTCCAGGAGCTTCTTTCTTGTGGTATGCCACGTCCCTGCCCTCATTTCAATCGATTTTCACTCTGATGTTTTGCAAGGTTCTTAGAGAATTTTGTTGCTATGCCTTCTGAGGTCCTGTATTAGTGATGGATTAATTGGATTAGTGATGGATTAATTGGATCCACCCATGAGCACCACTTAATTTCATATTTCTAGAGTTTTTCCCATTGTTTGGGTTCTACGAAATATCTAACATTTATGCTAGAATCTCGATCGTTTTATGAGCTTTCAGTTGGAATGTATCAAGTATGGTGAAAAATTCTTGATTTCTGGAGCTCGATTGGTTAGGTTTTAGTGCTATCACGAAAATGAAAAAGTGATTTCAGTTCTAGTTATCTTTTAACTCCACTAATTAGGAAATGAATGATCCTATTGAGGAAGATTATTATATTTTGGTCCATTCTGTGATGTGACGATAGATGCTGCTCTCTTTGCAGATTCCTCAAGGGGAAAAACTTCACTGGCACGAACCCCTATCTTCTCTAGCTGTAAAAACTAAACATCCCACGCCTCAAGTATTTAGCTATCTTCTCCAGATGTAAGAACTGCACATCCCATATTCTTTTCTTTTCTGGAATTGATGCAGCAGGGCCTGACTTGCAGGGCCTAGGCTGTCTAGAAGCAAAGCGTCTAGAGTAGCACCAAATTTTACTGATCTCGCATATTTTTTACCCTGTAGTAGACTAAGTGGTACTCTGTTATCAAAAGCTTAATCAACTACACTATGTGAAAGTGGATGGTTTCTTATATCCTAATGTGCTTTGCTTTGACTATTGCAAGGCAACAACAAATGTCATGGAGATTCATTACATTTTTGGTTCATAGCAATCTATTATATTGCAGAAGTTATTTTAGAGGCTTCCCATGAGACCAAATTATTTTTCATTCCCTGAATAGAGGTTCTTGCAATTTAGGTAACAGTTCAATGTTTAGTAATTTGAATTCTATTTTATCTTTGTAGTCACATACTTACGGGGACTGTTATCCTCTTAGCTTTTGATACAATGTAAATATTTTCATTGTAGGTGAGTTCAAATGAATATTTTTATACATCAGTATCTTGGAGGCAAGACAGATTGTTGACATCTACTAACGTCGCCAAATATAACTATATAACTTTTAATACAAGAGACGAGATTAGAAGATGTATGGTAATTAATTAACTTGCCATTAGCAACTAGCCACTTATCTATTACCAATATTTTTATGCATGAACTAGGTTGTCATCCCTAGTTATATATGCTAAGAATAAATAAAGGTTTCATACATTATTCAATGTGACTAGACAGAAATATATGAATATGAACTAAGATCAATTCTGCAAGTGGACAGATAATTATACCATTGTATTATTTTACCTAGAGTCTACCAGGTTGTCGATTTATATTTATACCACTGGAAAGGATTAGGATAAACTTTAATCTATTATATTGATAGTGATTATATACAATGGATAAGTGACATTACCGATGTCATTTACTCTACTCATAACAGGTAGAGGTCACAAGATAAATAAGATAAATAAAGGTGATAAGTATGATCAAGCATCATAAATAAAGGATAAACATCAGAGCACTCTCTGGTCATATAGCAATAGCTAGCCAATGGATAAACTAAGGAATTAATATCTAAGCTAATTCTATAACTACATCAATGAATAACTCTAATCAGTGCAATTACATGTAGCAATCATTGTTAGATTAGTCCTATATCATGATCACATGTAAACGGCATCATGTAGGAAGGATGTGAAACAGAGTTATCACCCAATTTCGCGACTGTGCCTGCTTGCCTACATACGGGAGGTGGACTACAGAAGACTCAATGCAACTGTCACCTACGCGATCTACCACACGACCTGGCACATCAGGGTGCAATCGCAGATAAACAGAATACCTAGACACTACGTCTACATATCGTTCATCATCTACCCATCGATCGCATGGATAAACGCTATACGAGCAATTACATGAATTCAATAAGATCAAACCAACTATACTAGACATATAATCAAAGTAGGCAATGACTATTGTAATCAAGAACATATGAACTATTAAGAACAATATTTCCCAAATCATAATGAAGAATACAATAATAGAGAAAAAACTAGAACTATACCGAACTCCGTGCTCCAGACAGATGCTGGGACTCCAGATCCTGCTGAAGAAGTAGAACTCCTCTACTTCTAATCTAATTAGACTAGAACTATGAACTAGAAGGCTCTTGATGAACTAGGAGACTCATGATGGATTGACCGAAGACTTGATGCCTTCGATGAATGATTGGATGCTCCAGGGGGGTCTGCCCCTTTATTTATAGCCCGGTGGGTTGCACGTGCGCAGTAGGATCAAACCGACTTAACCAAGGGCCGAGATGCATCGTAGGAGGCGGTGGAAGAAGACTCCAGAAGACGGTGGCGAAACCCTAGGGGAGCGCCGCCCGGCCCCCCTTGGCGCCGGCTGGCCCCACCTGTCAGGTGGTGGGGCCCCGGTTGCTTCGGGTGTTCTCTAGATTTTTCTCACATCCTGATGACTATGTTTTCTTCGCAGTTAAGTTTCGTGTTAATTAAGCACTTTAATCCCTCTCTTAAGCTTTTCTGGAATAGCCCTTGGAAAATACAGAACATGCAAAACTCGTGAAAATTGTCAGTTAAAACCTTAGACTAGTGTGTATTCTTATATCCTTTGGTGTCTAAAGTTCTAATAAAAGTTGACGCTATCCACTGTCAACACAGATACATCAACTTGGATAGCACTGGAACTTAACATCCCACTTCTGATCTTAAATCAAGTGTTTTGTCTATGTACATATGTTTTATTGGCATTGTTGAAAAGCATGAAAATATTATTAATCATCAATCCTTATCTTACTTTTTCATTTGTTATATAATTGCTGATTTCTACATATGTAAGTTCTATTGCAGTTTTCTGAACCCGTGAACACAAGGGCAGATGGTCTCAACAGCTGTGTTGTGTGCAAGACAATATGAGATATTTTGGATATTCAGATGATTGAAGGATGAAGAACAAGATTTCCCCTCAAGATTGATTGTTTAGAAGTGGTGTTACACGTGTATATTTATTATCAGTCTAGAACTTTATAATTAGTGAATCATTGTATCCAACTACAGAGTGGATCATTTTCTTGTATCTATAATATCCATTATTTAATTGAAATTTAAATTATTTAGCATTAATTATCTTGAGTTCCAAAAATATTTTAGAATGCTTCTGGCTGCTGGATGTAATGTATCTAATTAATTTATAAAGCTATCTGTATTTTAAAAATAAAATATAACGATATTAATAGCAAATCCTAAATACATATAGCATCTTCTACCACCGACACATATATGCAATGCTACATATCCGTTGCTAGCTTTGCAACCCTTATGTACCCCTTACCAACACACACACACACACACACACACACACACACACACACACACACACACATATATATATATATATATATATATATATATATATATATATATATATATATATATATATATATATATGTGTGTGTGTGTGTGTGTGTGTGTGTGTGTGTGTTGCAATTGATCCTTGCAACGCCATTTTAAGCAACGCATATTAGATATGTTGGTATAGATCCTACCAACACTTATTCGGACTTGTAGAAACACATATATGCGTTGCTAAAGGGGGTGTCCTCTTTGCCGGCGAACACCCAAGCATTCATGCAGAAAGGCTAAAACTTGATTCCGGCTATAATCTAGCTACAAATTTAGTTTTGTGTCAAAGAACTGGAACTTGCTAAGATCTACACCGCTTTTCCGATTTCTGATTTCACCATTGCCATAGTTTAATTCTGAAAGGAACTAGATCGGATGATATTCCTGGTCGCATCGTGCAAAATATCTTGTTAGTTAAATGAAGTTTGTAGAACTAAGCATAAACTACAACTAAAATCGAGACCTAACAACTAATATACAACTAACCCTAAAACTAATCTACAACTAAAACTAACCCTAACCCTAACCCTAAAACTACACCTAATCTACAACTAAAAACTACAAGTAATAATCAACTAAAAACTAATGTACAACTAACAACTAAATATACTTACAAAATACTACAAATAATAACTAAATATACTAACTTAAAACTTCAAATAATAACTAAATATACTAACTAAAACCTAATCTAGAATTATCCCTAACCCTAATGTACAATTAAAACTACAAATAGTAAGTAATCTACAGCTAACCCTAACAATAATCTACAACTAAAAACTAAATATACTAAATAATCTAACTAACAAATTCTAACTAAACAAACTATACTGACAAAAATCTAACTAAAAAAAGAAATTTCCAAAAAGAAAACTTTACATCCAACGGACGACGGTCGACCAGGAGTGCAGGGAGAGGGCGAGTGACCGAGGAGGGCTCACGTCGGCAGGGTGGCAGGCGCCGGCGCAACGCCCTCTGCCGGAGGCGGGAGGCCGCCTGTGTGGAGGATGGCGACACCACGGTGGGAGAGAGAGAGAGAGAGAGAGAGAGAGAGAGAGAGAGAGAGAGAGAGAGAGAGAGTGAGTCGGGGAGATCGAGTGAGGAAGAAGCGGCTGCTATTATTATAGGGCTTGTCGGCCAGCAGGTGCCGACCGGGCCATATCGGCCCTCAGGGACTTGATTGGCCTGTTGGCCAGCGGACGGCCAGCAGGGCCCTAGCGGCCCTTGGTAAGCCGGTAAGTCTATCGGACCGATAGGGCCCAGTTCTCTAGCATGTCCAACTACGTGTGGAAACTAGTTGGCTTCTGGACGACCAGTAATTAAGGCCATGTCGGCCCTCCACTCTCCAGGAGCCGATCGATAGGATACTAGATTTACAATTTTTTGTAAACAGATGCTAGATTCACAACTAATAATTAAAAAGTATTATTAAAAAATCCCTTTATTTCTCTGTGTTGTTTGTATATGTAATTGCTGAATTCTTCTATTTAATATTCTTCTGACTCTCTAGAGCTTTGTTCTTCCATATATGTAGGTCTCGGAAGTTTTCCAACGAACTTTGTCTGTGTCATAGACATTTTCGACTGTCTTAATTTGTTGCCATTTTATTTCTGTTTCTTCAGTGGCTTTATATATTTTCACCTGCTTGGTGTTGCGAGAGTTGCTCCCCGCAACATGCTTTTCTTTAATTTGAGTGGTCGAGCTAGTGTGTGTTTTAGCAATGCTAGCTATTTTGGTGTTGAATAAGCTAGCAGGTCCGGATCTAGCTAGTCTTTCCGTTTGGGGCTAAGATATTATTCGGCTATGCTAACTAGTAGTCGGCCTTATATTAGCTGCTGATTGATCATCACGCGTGAACTAATCATACATACATACATACATTCAGTATTCAGTATTCAGTATTCAGTAATATATATACAATTAATTATTAGGTTATACGAGAAATAAATAAGAAACATGGCTGTCTCGAACCCATGCACTGATCGCGTTCCCATTCCATTACTAGAGTTCATCAGAAGCAACAAATTAGGCATTCAGCTGTCTGGTGGAGACAGTGTTTGCACACAGATTAAACATGGCTGCCTCTCGCGCGCCTTCTTACAAGCGAATCGATCGATCGAGATTCGAGACACACACAAACAACTACAAGAGATCTAGTGTCACATCCAATTTTAAGGATAAAATGGGATGTATAAACTTATGTGCGTCCAGAGATCAGTCACACACATAAGTCAACAAATTGCATAAATTGTATCATAACCAATGTTTATTACATAGCGAATAATATCAAAGTCTTTACACAGCGGAAAATAAAGATAACTCTCGCGGTAGCTCCATAGCACACGGACGTCGACTGGTGAAGCACAAGTCTAGTAGTCCTCTGGGTAGTCCTCATCACTATCACCATCTGTTACCCATCCGGGATTTTTAACCAAGTAATGAAAAATAAACAAGCGTAAGTACATGTCGTACTCAACAAGACTAGCATGGGTTCATGAGGCTCAAAAGGGTTGACACGGTTTAACAGCAGGTTGCTTTTAATTAATCATCTTTTATGCAGTTGGATAGCAACAAGTTAATAAGCTCATTCTCATGATCATAGTAAACACAATTAATGAGTAGCAAAAAATAGACTAGCAACAAGTAAACATCACCCCGAAAAGTAACTACTCCGTGAGTTTTTCGGGCCACTCGTGACCGTGAGCGCGGCTAGTATACCAGTTTTACACTCTACAGAGGTTGTGCACTTTCACTATGAGCCGTGATTCCCATTTGCTCGGGTTAATTACTCCCATAACACTACCAAGGTGAGAGAGCAGGGTTTCATTATGAAGTCTTTCAAAATACTTCGTCTAACAAGTTAGGGCCGCTAGGGACCCGGCAAGCAGATGTAGAGCCCCCCTTCGTCGTGGCACAAGGTCACGCAGGTTATACACACTCGGACAGGAGCCGCACTATACCCGAGTCGTCAGGTCCCATCACGCCTTTCGGTAACCTCTAACAAGCTAGAAAAAGGACCTATACTTGACTAAAACCAGAGCCATATAGCCCTCATAGTTGCACTGTAAGTCCCAGCTTTTCCTGACAGATCATTACTAAGGGGGAAGGATATGGTGCATCATAAAACTATGCTCCAATCCCCTAGTTCCATGTTGCTAAAAAGCGCATCTTTTAATCCTTATTGCATATTCAGTTAATCAGTTTACATGATCATGATAGCAATAACGCACTAGCCTCAATTACCATATGCATAATCCCATAGGTTGCAAGGAACAGGATAACAAAACTAGGAAGTAACTATGGTTAACAAGGAAGACACATGCAAATGCAATTATTTATTTGGTGAATAGGACAACAAGAATGATCCATACTAATACTTGCCTTGATCAGCAAACTTCTAGTGATCCTGGTTGTCGCAGTACTGATCTTGATCACCCACGTAAAGCTCACCGTCTATACTCGATCCATCATAACAACACACACGCATACAGGGGCAATCATGCATACAAACAAGAGTTTTCATTAGAACAGTACACCAACAGAGAGAAAATAAATTAAAAAGGTTATAAAACAAATCTACACATCGCTACGATCACACCGATATAAAGTTTGCGCAAATCGGATTTAAAACGAGGAAGATATGAATTTTACAAGATTTATAATAGAATAATAATAGATTAAATATAATCTCGAATTTTAAAAGTTGAAAATATATGAAACAGTGGTACCATCAGATAGATTATGAAATTACGAATCTAACGCAATTTGAATCGTTCAAATCGGAGCTAAAACAAGTAAATTATGATCAAATGAAGTTTAGTGGCAAATCTGTAAATAATAGAAAACACATTTTCTAAATACCGGGAGAAAATACGTTTTCTAAATTGGAACGCGCAAATCACAGAATACGCTAAGGGATCGCGGGTTTAGCATTAAAAACTGCAGGGGGTTATTCGCAAAAACGTCGGCCGAATCGGTATGGGCTGCTCTCGGCCGTCCGATTCAAAATCGGCGGATCAGATTAAAAGAGAGGAGGGGTGGCGGTGCTCCCGGCCGGAGCAGAGCCGACCGCGGCGGCGCCATGGCCGGCGGCTCGCCGGCGAACACGAAAACGGCACTAGGGCCACCATTCGACACAGGGGAGGGCTCGGGAGAGAGAGGGCGAGTGTGCGAGCTCACCTAGGGCGGTTTGGAGGGCCGAAATCGACTCAGGGGTGGCTCTCCACGTGCTCCGGCGGGCGGTCATCTCCTACAACGTCGGCGAGGGTGCATTAGTGCACAATTCAAGCGGAAAAAGGGTCGGGCTACATCGGGAGATCACGCAAATGCTCAGTAAGGGGCTTACGGCGAGGATTAAAACCCGAGGACGACGAATTGGTTGCGGCGGCGGAAAGCTCCAAGCGGCGGCTCTGTTTCGGCGAGGGCGCGGTGATGGCGGCGGCTTGGGTTGTGTGGCGGCGGCAGGGGCCTGCCTCGACTTATATAGTCCCGAGGTGAGGGGGATAGGGACGCTAGTTTGTAGGGGATTGCAATGAATTCGGCGCGGCGACGAACTCGGCTTTGGCCGTTTTCTTTCTTGCCCGCGTCGGACTCTCGGCGTGCAGCAGAAGGAAACAGGGGAAGGGGCTGCCCGGTAGGGCCCGCTTGGCAGCGGCACATGGCTGAGGGTCCGGCTGGCAGTGGCTGCAGGGGGAAGCCCAGCGCGCATGCGCTCGGCCGCTGCGATGCTCTGCCCTCGGCTCAGCCAGAGGAGGAAGAAAGGAGAAGAAGAGGGGCTGCCCTGTGGGGCCCGCCTGTCATCCAAAGATGGGAAGAGGGGGCGCTCAGCTTGCTGTGCCGGCTGGCTGGCTAGCTAGCTGGGCCTCGGCCCAAGTTAGCAAGGGAGGGGGCAGGCCGAAAGGAAGAGGAGGACTGGGCCCTCGAGCCAAAATCAGAGAGGGAAGGTTTTTCTATTTTCCTTTTCTATTTTCTAATTTTATTTTCCAAAAGGATTTTCAAATTGGGTTTTGAATATTTGAACTCAATCATAAACCAAACAATACAAAAATACATGCTCCTGCATGAATGTAACAAACATGTATATGGCCGAACATTAATTTTATCTCTTAATAAATATTAATTTCCCTATATTGGAATGATCAACTAATTGCATAATTAAATAAATTTCCACTATTTAAAGGAATGTAATTTTTCAGGTGTTACATCTAGACTGCATGCAAGCTAATGAACCAAGACACGACCGACGAAGATCCATCAATATCCGTCCATTGACGAGCTGAGGACGGATCGACGAACATACTACACACAACAAATTAACTAAAAACAAATTAAAGGCACACACACAATAAGAAATTGAGTAGTACTAGTACTACTCACTCCGACCGCAGCAGACTGCTGCTGAGATTCAGAGGCAGACAGGCACAGGCATAGATGGAGATGGCCGACGATGAGGAGGAGGACACGGAGCTCGGAGCTCGGAGAGCTCTAGCTCCTGTCCTCGTTGCAAGGAGGGGCTGGTGGGCCGCACGCCGCCGGCTCGCGGATGAAGCCGTGTGCGTAGGGGATGATGTCCCTGCCCTGCTTGTCTTTGGGCATCCAAGCGCGGGCATTGGCGAAAGGATCCGCGGTGTACTGCGCCGCCTCGTGGCAGTCGGTGAGGACTTTCACGGCGGTGGAGTTGATGCGGCGCGTCGTGTCGGCGCCGGGCCCGTAGTTAGCGTACTCCAAGTACCTAACCGTGTCTGGAATGCGGCCGTTGCCCCGGTTCCACTCGATCCAGCCGGTGTAATTCACAATGGCGTCGAGGAATGTCTCCATGAAGATGACGTGGGAGTGTACCTTCCACGGGCGACCGAGGAAGGTCTCCACCCCCATGAGGTTCACGCTGTCGTCGGCCGTAACGGAACAGTTCTGGAACGCAAACCCGGATCTGTCCATGGGGTTGTCGCGCCCCTGCGCGGTGACCACGTTGTGGGCGCCGGGCTTGCTGGCGCCGGAGCTGCGAACCAGGAGCCGGCAACCCTGGAAGGCCGCCCTGGCGTAGCCGATCGAACACGAAGTCCACGGTGCCGTGGATGTCCGTCTCCAGATACATCTGGTCTCCAGTGTCGGCGGCGAGAGTATCCTGGTACCCTTCAATCGAGCACCGGTAGATCAGGGAGAAGTTGGATCTTGACCTGAGCGCCACAGCCTGCAGACCCTCTGGGCCTGCCGTCGTGTTCTGGATCGTGAGGTCCTGGGCCATGAAGCCCATCCCATGAACAGCTGCAACAATATTATATATATATATACAAAGTCTAGAAAAACATGCATGAAATCATGAGTAGTAGTGTCGTACTGTACTGACTGCTAGCTAGCTAGTAACTAATGTGCGTGCGCGAGACGAGACGTGATTGATTATATATATATATATATATATATATATATATATCTATATATATATATATCTCGACAGAGGATGATATGATCTCGCTCGGCAGGCACTTACTAACGGTAGCAGTATCCGGCATGTCGATTTTGTCAAACCAGCAGCTCTTGTTGCCTGTTATCACTGTCTTCCCGGCGCCTTCTCCGATCAGGATCACATGCTTCCGGGTGATGTTTAGAGTCTCAACGTACACTCCCTCCTTGATGAATATGGTGAGGATGCTTTGCTTGCTGCCTTTTTGATCCTTTTGCGCCACCAGAGCAGCGTTGATGCTGGTGAACTGGCCGTCGCCGCTGGTGGCGTTCTTGGCCACGACAGCGTGCCTCGTGCCCACCATGTTTCCGAGCGATGGCCGCGCTCCGCCCAGGGCCAGCAGCCGCTCGACCCAGAGCGGCAGCTTGCCACCAACGACGCCTGTGGCTGCAGGCGGCCCCCCACTGCCGCCTGCCATTGGCAAGGCCTCCGTGGTGCCACCAGGAGCCATGGTAATGGCCATCAGCAGGCATGCAAGAACAAGCGATGTAGTAGTAGCTTGCGCCATCGCCATGGCTTAATTGGCTTCTGGATGGATGGATGGATGGCGCTGCCTGGCTCACAGTGAACCGAGCCAGGTCCTTATATGGAGGAGCTGGGAGACAGCAGGGAGTACCGTAGTATCTGTATGCGCATACATGCATGGTAGTATGGAGGACATTGTATTCTACAGAAGCCAGTAGCTCAAACTATAAACTAATATTAATTACTCAAAGGACCCATACGCTACATACGTACCACTAGATACTAGCCATCTAGCTAGACTAGAAGCTAGATACCCCTAATAAGGTAACAGATCCTATTTTTCTTTTACTGTGTGGGAAATTAAAGTACGTCTCCTAATTGATAATTTGCTACGAAATTTATCATATCTTTTTCTAAAAAAAAAAAGTATTTTGCACGTCTTCGTTAACCTTTCCTACTTGCTAGCTAGCTACTATTACGTCTCTCAAAAAAGTTAAAGGGAGGGTTCGATTTGCAACCCTCCTGTATCTCAAAACCTAAGACATCAATAATAATAATAATAATAATAATTATTATTATTATTATTATTATTATAATTATTATTATTATTATTATTATTATTATTATTGTTGTTGTTATTGGGAGAGTTCGATTTGCCACCCTCCTGTATCTCAGTCGCCTGAGATTCAGGCGATGCTCCGCGGCCCCGGTTCCACGTGCCCCGCTTGGCGCCCGCAATGCCCATGCGACGCTCGTACTCGTGCCACATCTCACCCGCGCACGCCCCCACTGGAGTCGAAGATGGCAACAGCGGCCTTCATCTCCAACCTCCCCTCCTCTCTTCTCTCCAAATCCGGCAGGCATAGAAGGGGCTTTGGATGAGGTAGGCTGGCCTATTTCCTCTCCAAATCTGGCAGGCATAGAAGGGGCTTTGGAGGCAGGCAGGCTGGCCATGCGATGGGGGTGGGGACGGAGCAGGTGGATTATGTGTTAATCTTAAGTCTGACATGTTATGGGTTCAATATCATGTTCGATTATAACTAGACCTAGCTTATGATTTCTGGTTTATTGCCCTATATCAATTGACCAAGATCGGTGATGAGAGTAAATTAGATCTTATGGGCTCTTGGGTATAGTTATAGGAAAACTTGGTTTTATTTAATTTTCAGTGCTTCCATCGGCGCTATAGCCAATACTTTGTGCCTTCACGATCATATCATCACTACCGGAAATGTGATGATTGCCGAGTGCTCAAACGTTTGCCGAGAGAATTCCATCGGGCACTTCGACGAACAACGTAGTTGCCGAGTGCCGCAGCTGCAACACATGGTAAACAAAACACACTCGGCACATCCCTTCCAGTTTACCGAGTGCCAGAAGACCAACACTCAGCAACTATCAACTCGGCACACGGCAAACAGACAACACTTGGCAAAGAGAGTTTCCGTCAGTTACTGTCGACTGGAATACCGGCAATAGTCTACCGACGGGGTATGCCCAAGGTAGTAGATTAATCGGTGAAGGTGCTCCTGAGACGAGCAAGAGCTACGCTGGAAGCGTGAGACACGAGATTTATACAGGTTCAGGCCGCCGTTAGGCGTAATACCCTACGTCTTGTGTGTTGCTGTATTGTATTACTATGAGATGAGATGAGTTGAGGGGATCCCCTGCCCGCCTTATATAGTTTGGGGGGCAGGGTTACAAGTCAGTTTTGCCATACATAATAGATTACAATCCTAACCGGTTAATGAAACTAATTGGCTAGATACTAGGAAAGCTATTTTCTTGTCCGCCAAGTCTTCGGCGGATATACGTGATCTTCAGGAGATCATGTAGACGACGCGTCCTTGGCAGTCCGGTCCTGATCGGATGACTTGGCCCATGTTCTGCCATGCGGGTATACGGGTCTATACCCCCACAGCTAGTCCCCGAGCACCTTGCATTCGTCGGGAGGTGCAAATGTTCGGAGTTACTTGACCAGACGGATGTAAGGAGCTCAGAAATTTTTTTTCAAAAACCTTCTCTTTGGTGAAGTGTATCCACTTTTGGTTCCTTGGAAACAAAACCTTCACCGTTAGGTGAAGTGTATCCACTTAGTCCCCGAGCCTGATAGTAGGTGACGCAGGCACGTAGTGTCAGGGTCATAGTCTTTTATTCTTTTGCGATCACGAGGAGCATTGACGAAATCCCCGAGCACTTCCCGTGCTCAGAAACGCTTGATGAAGACGATGAAGTCCCCGAGAAACTTTGATGCTCAGGAACGTCAGACGAGGCGATGAAACCCCGAGCAGTTTTAGTGCTCGAAAACACTTGACGAGGCGACGAAGTGCCCGGGCAGCTATGGTGCTCGGAAACGCTTGACGAGACGACGAAGTCCCCGAGTAGCTTTGGTGCTCAGAAACTCTTGGCGAAGACGAAGTGCCCAAGCAGCTTTGGTGCTCGGAAACGCTTGACGAGGCGACGAAGTCCCCGAGCAGCTGTGGTGCTCGGAAACGCTTGGCGAAGACGAAGTCCCCGAGCAGTTTTGGTGCTCGGAAACGCTTGACGAGGCGACGAAGTCCCCGAGAAGCTTTGGTGCTTGGAAACGCATGGCAATGCGACGAAGTCTCCGAACAGACGAAGAAAACGGAACCTTTATCTACTGTCTCACAAAGTAATCTATTAAGTCTGCCGAGGGACGCTATGAAGCTGTGGCTGAAAGCATTAAGCCTGTCTTGGACATTATTGAATATGCGCCTAGCAATCCTCCCGCTGAAGCGCCGCAGACCTTTGACATTGCTCGCCAGAGTCGTGATGCATTGCGGTATTTCAAGACTTTTTGTACTGACGTGGCGGAGAATACGGCAGCCCACGTGCTCGAGAATACGGCAGCCCACGTGCTCGGCGTGGTGCGCTCTCATTACCCCGGTGTGAGCAATGACAGGGTGAAGACGGGTTATGCCCGCGGGACCACCGAGCAGCAGGAAGATCTGCTTGAAGAAGAAGCGAAGCCCACGGCGGAGCTTCTGGCGGCGGACATACAGCTATTCCCCATGGAGAACACTTGACGTCACCTGTAAAAGAATGCAGTTTTGCTTGCGCAGTAAACACTTTGTTAATCATGTTGATCAAAAACTATTTAGAAGAAGTTCATGTGAATTTGCTTTTATTTTCAATAAAATCGTTGTGTGTTCCGAGAGTCGTAGGCGGTCATATGTGACGTGCGGCACTCGATCTTGGTCGAGATTTATCGTATTGGTCGACGAGTAGCTAGAGTTTGTAACTCTTTGGAGAGATTTGCACTCGGTGCCCGCACTCTTGTCGGGGCTTTTGGAGACGCTGCTAACCAGCCCAAGCGTCCTCGGGGCTTACGTGTTAGCGAAGACTTAACAGCCCAGGCGTCCTCGGGGCTTACGTGGTGGCGAAGCTACCCGCGCCTGGCGGGGGTTACGCTTATTGTGGGCGAAGGCTTCCCAAATTTATCGGGGAAGTCGATGAAGTGGCGAAGTTGGGCGGCCTGTCGAACGTAGGGCTTACGCGTCAACGCGGCTAGGATGCCCGAACGGGTGCAGGGCTTACACGTAGCCGTAATTGTGCTACCCGAACAGGTGCGGGGCTTATGCATTGGCGAAGAGGTGCTGCCCAAGTAGGTGCGGGGCTTACGCATTGGCGAAGAGGTGCTGCCCGAGCAGGTGCGGGGCTTACGCATTGGAAGCAAACTTATTGATCTGCGATTGTAGACATACATGTGTATCGAGGCAATATGACTTTTATTGAAGTAATGAAACAAAAATACACATATCTGCCTTGACACGCTGTCAAGGATAGAAGCGACGGAGATGCTCGATGTTCCATGAGTTGGGGATGTCGACGCCGTCGAGGTCGCGCAGCCTGTACGAGCCTGGCCGAGTTACTGCTCTGACCATGTATGGTCCCTTCCATGGAGAAGAAAGTTTGTGCATGCCCTCCTTGCTCTGCTTGCGCCGAAGGACGAGGTCACCGACCATGAAGAATCTGCCATTGACGTTCCGGTTATAATATCGCCGCATCCCCTCCGGGTATTTGGCCGTGCGTACGCAAGAGGCCAGACGCTCTTCTTCGAGTCTGTCGATGTCCTCTGCTCGTGCATCGTCGGACCTTTCTTCGTTGTAGTTCTCAATTCTAGGAGCTCGGAAAGCAACGTCGGCTGGTAGCACTGCTTCTGATCCGTAGACCATAAAGTATGGAGATACACCAGTATTGCGACTAGGTTGTGTCCTCAAACCCCAGACGACTGCTGGCAATTCGTTGATCCAGTTTCCTGGGCTTCTTTCGACGACTTCATGTAAGCGCTTCTTGAGGGCAGTCGAGCAACATTCCTGTTTGCTCTTTCAACTTGTCCGTTAGCTCGAGGGTGAGCCACCAAAACATACTTTACCACAATGCTACTTTCGTCATAGAAATCCCAGAAGTCGCTTCCAGTGAAGGTAGTACCTAGGTCAGTGATGATGCTGTTCGGAAGGCCGAAACGATGAGAGATGTCATTGAAGAACTCTGCAGCCTTGGCCGCTGTTGCCTTCACCAACGGCTTGTACTCAATCCACTTGGAGAATTTGTCGATGGCGACGAATACGCAGTGATAGCCTCCTTTAGCCGCCTTGAAAGGGCCTACCATGTCGAGTCCCCAAGTAGCGAATGGCCAGGATGCAGGTATGGTCTGTAGCTCCTGCGCTGGAACATGTATCTGCTTTGCGAAAAACTGGCACGTCTCGCAGTGACGTACAATCTTTTCGGCATCCTGGACGGCAGTAGGCCAGTAAAATTCTGCTTGAAAAGCTTTGCCGACCAGGGTGCGTGAAGCTGCGTGGTTGCCACACATGCCTCCATGTACTTCTTGGAGTATCTTGATGCCTTCTTCGCGCGTGACGCACTTCTGGAATACTTCGCTCTTAGCGTTTTTATGCATGAGTCTGTTGTCGACGAGGATGTAGTTCTTGGACCGTCTCACAAGATGTTCTGCTTCTATTTTGTCTTCGGGGATTTTGGCTTCGAGCAGATAGGCAATGAAGGGGGCCCTCCAATCATCTGTAGGAATCGAGATGCAGGCTGCTATCTGACCGAACGAATGTGCTTCGACCTCTTCCTCTTCAGGGATGGAGGCATGGAACAAGTCTTGGACGAAGACGCCGGAAGGAATATCGGCTCACGACGAACCGAGCTTAGATAGCTCGTCGGCTGCTTCATTTTCTGCTCGGACGACGTGGTGAAACTCAATGCCCAAGAATTTTTCTTCAAGTTTTCTGATTACGGCGACATAGGCGTCCATCTTCTCACTGTTACAGTCCCAATCTTTATTCACCTGGTTGATAATCAAGGCAGAGTCCCCATACACCATCGGCCGCCGAATGCTGAGCTCGGAGGCGATCTGTAGGCCGTGGATGGCAGCTTCGTACTCGGCCACGTTGTTGGAGGCTTTGAAATAGATTCTTAGTACGTAGCAGTAGAGGCGTTCACCGGTCACGCCGGCACCTGCGCCACCAATGCTAAGGGACCCATCGAAATACATCGTCCAGTGTTCCTCGTGCTTGGTTGGTACTTGCTCCTGCACTTCCGTCCATTCGGCGATGAAGTCAGTCAACACCTGAGACTTGATCATCGTTCGGCTGTGAAACTCCAGAGAATAAGTCCCCAGTTCCACAGCCCATTTCATGATTCTGCCGTTGGCGTCTTTGTTGTGTAGGATGTTGCCGAGAGGATGTTGGGTGACCACTACAATTTGATGAGCCTCAAAATAATGGAGGAGCTTGCGTGATGTGACGAGGATAGCGTAGATCAGCTTCTGGACCGTCGAGTAGCGAGCTTTGGACTCGTTTAGAACTTCGCTGATGAAATAAACTGGTCGCTGAACCGGATATGCGTGACCATCTTCCTCCCGTTCGATGACTATCGCCGTGTTGACAACATTGCTTGTTGCGGCGATATAGAGGAGCAGAGTTTCATCCTTCTTGGGAGCTGTAAGGAGTGGGGGATGTACCAGGAACTGCTTCAGGTCCTTGAAGGCCTGGTCGGCTTCTTCCGTCCAGACAAATTTTTCGCCTGCCTTGAGGAGCTTGAAGAAGGGGAGGCCTTTTTCGCCTAACCTGAAGATGAATCGGCTTAGGGCCGCCATGCACCCGGTGAGCTTCTGAACATCTTTAACGTTGGTCGGGGGCTTCATTCTCATGACAGCCTCGGTCTTTTCTGGGTTGGGGAGGATGCCTCGTTTGCTGACGATGTTGCCGAGTAGGTTGCCCGACGGTACGCCAAAGATGCACCTGGAGGGGTTCAGTTTCCATTGGAATTCATCCAACTTTTTGAAGACTGCTTCGAGGTTGGAGACGAGGTCTTCCACCTTCCGGGTTTTTATAACGACATCGTCGACATGAGCTGCGGCGATATCGGGAATGAGATCCTTGCGGCATGCCTGGATGGCCCGCTGGTATGTCGCGCCAGTGTTCTTCAGGCCAGAGGACATGGTCTTGTAGTAGTAGGCCCCGAAGGGAGTAATGAAGGAGGTTTTCTCCTGGTCTTCTTCCTTCAAGGCGATCTGGTGGTAGCCGGAGTAGCAGTCGAGGAAGCTGAGTAGCTCGCAACCGGCTGTGGAGTCGACGACTTCATCGATACGGGGGAGACCGAAGGGGTCTTTAGGGCAGTGTTTATTGAGATCGGTGTAATCAACGCACATTCTCCATTCATTATTCTTTTTTCTTACTAGGACCGGATTGGCTAACCAATCGGGATGATACACCTTTTTTATAAAGTCGGTAGCTAGAAGCTGAGCTATTTCTACCCTAATAGCCTCCTTCTTGTATGGAGAGAAACGCCGGAGCTTCTGCTTGATGGGCTTGGCGGTCTTAGAGACATTCAAGGAATGCTCGATCAGCTCCCTCGGTACGCCAGGCATGTGCGCGGGTTTCCACGTGAAAACGCTGACGTGCTTTCTCAGGAAGCTGACGAGCGCGTCTTCCTATTTGGGATCAAGGTCTGCCCCGATGCGAGTAGTTTTACTCGGGTCACCGGGAACGAGGACAATGTCCTTTGTCTCCTTGCTCTTGGTAGCAGCTCTAGGCAGGGTCTTCTCCGGGATGATCTGTTCTTCGGGCGCCAGCTTCTGTGAGTCCACCGCGCATGTATTCATCAGGATGGAGACGTCGGTGGCTTCTGCCATGGCGACGGCCTCCTTTTCGCAGTCGTATGCGACTTGGAGGTTGGAGCGGACCGTAAGGATGCCGGTCTCCGTTGGCATCTTCATGACGAGGTAGGTATAGTTGGGATGGCCCCAAACTTAGCCAAAGCTGGACGACCAAGTATGGTGTGATACGCGGCGTCGAAGTTGGCCACCAAGAAGTCGATGTACTCGATGCGGTAGCACTGTGGTGTCCCAAACTGGACAGGCAGATTGATCTGTCCCAGGGGATAGGAGGGCTGCCCTGGGACAGTTCCCCAAAACGGAGCTGTGGTCGTCTCCAGATCTTCTGCTCGGAGTCCGAGCTCTTTGGTGGCTCCTGAGAACAGGATGTTGAGCCACTGCCGCCGTTGATCATCACCTTGCGGAAGCGTGTCTTGCGTATCACCGGGTCAAGGATCAGTGGGAAGCGCCCTAAGTATGGGATCTCCGTCCACTGGTCTTCTCTGCTAAAGGTGATGGCCTTGTGAGACCAAGGGGGAATCTCGGGTCGGTGATGGGAGCGTCATGGTTGGCGACGGAGTTGACGCGTCTAGCGACGAGCTTCTGCTCTCTCTTCGGCTCCATGGCTACGCGGCCACCAATGATCGTGGAGACCGTTCGGTGAGCTTCAGTTAAGCCTGGAGGCTGGTCGTTGTTGTCATCGCACTTGTCTCTCTCGGACTCAATGCGAGCCATCTTCTTATCTTCTTCTTGGAACGCCCGGGAGAAGCCGTAGCATTCTCTCATGGTATGCTTGTGGAACTTGTGGATCGGGCATTGACTGTCGAGGAGCTTGTCATAACCTTCTTCATAATTACGCTTCGGAGCTGGTCGGGTGTTGTAGATTTGGTAGTGGCGACGTGTTTCTCTAGCTCTGGAGCCTTCTGGTTCATCATGGCGACGTCGATCGGAGCGATGTTGGTCGCGGCCATCGCGCTCACCACGGTGATGCTCTCGCCGGGCTCCTCGTTCATCATGGCACCGATCAGATCGGTGGTTGACGTCCTCGCGGCGTGGTCGGTCGGGAAAGTGGAGGCGGCTATGAACGGAGTGGCTGGCCGCCTCGCTTCCCTCGGTGTACTTGTTGGCAATGCGCAGCATCTCGGCGATGGAGTCTGGTCTGCTGCGGTACAACTTCCTCTGGAGCTCCTCATTAGGACGGAGGCCACGTATGAAAGCAGAGATAGCCACGGCATCCGTGACGCCTGGAATGTTATATCTGGTTTCTGAGAAGTGCCGAATATACTCCCGCAATGATTCTCGTGACGCCTGCTGAAGCTTCTCCAGATCAAATTTTGTGCCAGGCTGCTTGCAGGTGGCACTGTAGTTGTTGATGAATTGTTCCCGCAGCTGGTCCCAAGTATCGATGGAGTTCGGCTTTAGGCTCAGCAGCCAATTATTGGCAGATGTGTTGAGCATAACAGGCAAGTAGTATGCCATGACGTCAGAGTTCCCCCCAACGGCTTTGACCGCGATCTCGTAGACGGTGAGCGACTTGGTGGGGTCGGCGGTGCCGTCGTAGGTCTCGACACCAATGACCTTGAAGTTCGGCGGCCAACGTACCGCCTGGAGTTCTGCCGTGAAGGGGAGTCCGGGAGCGTTCTTGTCGTTGACCGGGGGGCCGTGCGCCTCGTCATATTCCTTGCGGCGCTCAGTCTCTGCTGAGTGCCTAGCTTCCCTCCGATTCACGATACGCCCCCGGAGATCTCTGGTCTTCAGCTTTTCACGGAGGTCGGACTGCTTGACCTCCTGGTCTCCATCTTGGCGATGACGTCTCCAGCTGCCGCGGGAGTGACCACCATCATCGTGAATGATCTCGGTGGCCGACGCAGTGGAAAGTGATGGAGGTGGAAACTGGCATTCTTCGTTGATCTGAACCTGGGCTGCCTGGAGGTAAGCCGTAAGGCGCTCCACTTCAGGTGTCGAACCTAGTCTTTTGGCCTCTTCTATCGCGACGGCGACGTTTACACTTGGAGTTTTGTAGACCTGGTGTTTGCCGACCAGATCAAATTCTAGCTCTAAGTTCCGCACGGTGGACTTCCTTGCCTCGGCTTGCAATTCGCGACGCCGTCTTCGGTGGGCGTTTCTCCCCTCGCGGGCTGCTCGGGCCTCTTCTGTTTCATTCGGAAGAGCAGCGCTGTCGTTGTTGATGGTGAGGACGGGTCCGCCGAAGAACCGTCCAGTGGAAGGTGGCAGATCAGTGAGATCGCCGCCGTTCACGTCGTCGAGGTCGGAGCAGTCGTTGTCGGCGATGATGAAGCTGGAGCTGGTGGCGACGTGCTCGGGGGAGGCGTGGTCGGAGGAGCGTAGTAGATGCGCAAAACTGGAGGCCGCGCTCCGAAGACCGAACGACATATAGCCACTCGGAAGGTCGTGGTCGGAGGCCCTCGAATGCGTGACAGCTCGGGGCTGTAGCTCGACGACGCGCCCCCGAGGAGTGATGGTGATGGCCAGAGTCATGTCCTGGCCAAGCGGAGAAGGTTGTTGCGTCATCGATGGGTGCTGAAAGTGGTCTGCAGTCGACTCTAAGATCTGGAAACTCTCAAACAGGCCTTGGAAGATCCGATCTATGGATCTGATCAGGTCGTCGTTGTTGATGGCCTTCTGGGTGTAGCGTGGCAACTTCCTCGCCGGGGCGGAGTTTGCTGGAGGAGTTGGAGTAGATGCGATCTGGGCCGCATCCAGGATTTTTCCTTCACCATCGGGACCGATGATCCAGGTGATGGATCCCACCGTAAAGATCTGGCCCGGCGTCGGGAGCTCGATGGAGCCTGAAAAAATTATCTTGTTCGCCATGGATCAGGAAGAACACCCCCTACCTGTCGCACCAACTGTCGACGGAATACCGGCGATAGTCTACCGAGGGGTATGCCCAAGGTAGTAGATTGATCGGTGAAGGTGCGCCTGAGACGAGCAAGAGCTACGCTGGAAGCGTGAGACACGAGATTTATACAGGTTCAGGCCGCCGTTAGACGTAATATCCTACGTGCTGTGTGTTGCTGTATTGTATTACTATGAGATGAGATGAGTTGAGAGGATCCCCTGCCCGCCTTATATAGTTTGGGGGGCAGGGTTACAAGTCGGTGTTGCCATACATAATAGATTACAATCCTAACCGGTTAAGGAAACTAATCGGCTAGATACTAGAAACGCTATTTCCTTGTCTGCCAAGTCTTCAGCGGATATAAGTGATCTTCAGGAGATCATGTAGATGAAGCGTCCTTGGCAGTCCGGGCCTGATCGGATGACTTGGCCCATGTTCTGCCATGCGGGTATACGGGTCTATATTCCCACAGTTACCATCACCCACCGTTAGGTCTTTGCCAAGAGCAGCCGTCAGCACTCGGCAAAGGTGGATATTTGCCGAGTGTTTTAGGATAGCACTCGAGTGTATTTCAGGTGCACTTGGCAAAATAAAAAATATTTCATGTTTTGACCTCCAAATTTTTTGTACACACCTCATAAAATAATTTGGGGTATTCTATGTATAGATTTTGTATATTTGTCTATTTGTTTGGTATATTTCATAATTTTTTTGTTTAATTGTATTTTCAAGGAATAGTTGAATTTGAATTGGAAGTCACTCGCAAAATGGAAGAAAATTAATGCAAAGATGAATACTTGTTTTTTGAGAAGCCTTATCTTGGAAATATACGAAAATTTTGAAGTTCCTGTTAACGAAACATGACCGCAAACATCTGTTTGAGTTTTTTTTTAAAAAATTGTATAAAATAAAAATGAGGTCCAAAAATCATGAGATTGGTCAAATACTCTATATCATACTCCGTTCGTCCCAAAATAAGTGTTATTTTTGACTTTTTGAAATCGACGTTTGACCATTCGTCTTATTCAAAAAATTTATGAAAATATAGAAATAAACAAATCAAGATTAAAGTACTTCTAATAATGAATCATTTTATATGAAAATAATTAATTTTTTCATAAAATTTTTGAATAAGACGAATGATCAAAAGGAGATGGTCAGAATCCTAAAATGACACTTATGTTAGGACGGAGAGAGTATTTGGATGCTCTGTAAAAAAAAATTGGGAAGGTTTCGCACATGTTGACACATACGACCTTTACAAATGGAGACATGTCCGGAGGAAGATTGAAATGTTGAGAAGCTAGGGTTCGGGGAGTTTTGGGATCAAACTAAAAGTGAAGTTGGGGTTTCACTTCAATTTTTTTTGTACGCAACCAACATCATAGATTGTGTCATTTCAAAATTTTGAATTTTTTTTTGATCCATTCGTAAATTTTACTATTTAAAATGACATAAATTGAATGTAACATAGAACTACATGAAATAATGATATAAAATTCGTGAGAGCATTGAATAAATATTTATAGGAAATGTAGTGAAAGTAGTGACATAAAGCAAAGCAATTTAAGTTAAAAAAACAAATAAACCATTGACTATTTTTGAAAATATTGAAAAACCTAAACTGGTTTTGCTGTGTGCACTATTTTGGCACTCGGCAACTATGTATTTTGCCGAGTGCTAGATGCAGTGCACTCGACAAATATGTTTAAATAAAAACAGTATGCAGATTTGTTTTTGCTGAAAATAAAAAAAACAAAAAACTGTTTTCGGAGTGCTTAGAGTCGGGGCACTCGGCAAACCCGTCAACTCACAAGTCGATATCCGCTCCCGTGCCAGTCAAAAACGAAGTCCCCCTCAATCCACTCCACTATCAACACGCCAGTGCCCGCCACTCGACACGCCGCCGCCGCCACCACCTGCTCCGGCGATCGACCCCGCCCACGGCACCCGACCTCGGCCAGCCTTCCGCTGCTCCCGGTTCCGGCCCCGGTACTCATGGCCAAGGCGCGCTCGGCCGGCTAGCTAGCTCCCCGCCGCTCCTGTCTCCGATGAGCTCCCCGGCCCTGCCATCGCCACTCACGGCCCCGGCAAGCTCACCCGTCTCAGGCACCGCCGGTCACGTCCCTGGTGCGAGCCCCCGGCCCGGCGACCCCCTCTCCCGGCCCCGGCGCAGTCGCCTAGCTCGGCCAGCCCCGCGTCCAGCACCGGCGCGTGGCCCCGGCCCAGGCCCGGCCACCGACGCTCCTGACCGTGGCGCACTCGCCCGGCCATGGCGGACGGCCCCAGCCACCCCCGGCCTGGCCACCGACGCTCCCGGCTTGGCCCCAGCCGCTCCCGGCCTGGCCACAGTCGCCCCCGACCCGGCCACAGCCACTACCGGCCCGGCGCACTCCAGCCACCGTGCCCGGTAGCGCCGCCCAGGCCGGCCCCCGGCCTGCAGTTCCTCCCACGCCGGCTGCAGTTGCCTCCTATCGGCTCAACGCCGATGAGGTTATGGAACTGTCCGAACAATAGCCGACATGTTCTAAATTAATCTATTAGATATTCTATATATTCCTTGTTGGTTACATGTCAAATTGATCCATTAAATCGACAGGACCTGCACTGGAGATAAGCAGAGCTCTTAAACCTGTCGTGCATGCCCTTGACTCGGTGACCAGATTTCCGAGTTGACAACGCCCTTTATTTCCATTACAAATTCTAGTATTTGTTTGGTTATGTTGATACATAGGGTAATTGCATAATTCCTCTCTTCTTCTCCTCTCCCTCCGCTCTCCTCATTCATCATTGGTTTTAGCACTTTGCTCTCATAATCTCCAAGGGCATGCATAGATCAGGTGGTGACTCACTAAATCCACTACTGGACTCCACACCATATATTTGTTTCCTATATTACCATCAAAAGGGTGCGTGCAATGCCGCCTACAATTCAAAGATCTCAAAGCACGGGGCTGAGGGGGTGCTTCAGCCGGCCGAGAGACAGAGCCAACTTAGCCGACTTTAGGACCCAGCTAAGCACCTCAGGTGCATAAACCAGCTTAGCCAGTTCCAGGAACCGAAGCCGGCTTCAGGACCGGCTTAGCAGGCTCAGGGGCATAAGCCAGCTAGCGCCAAGGCTCGCGCAGCTCGCTGTCCTCTCTGCGCGTTTTCGTGCTATTTTGCCGTGTCATTTAATTTACAACACGTTCACAACATGTATAACTTGCTGGAGATATCCAAACTCTACCTTGGCACATTTTTGAGTGTCAACGGGCAGGTTGCTACTGTATGTGGTATATATGGCTCTAGCTGAGAAATATAAAATCACCAATGCAATTCAAGTTAGCACACGTACGTACACATACGATAATAATGGCTGGAACTTTGTGGCCAAAACGCATGCAGACCTCCAAATGGCGTATCAGCGACGTGGCTGCATGATAGAGAATAATGGAGGCGCGGATCGGTGACGTGGCTGCACAGAAAATGGAGAGAGGCTCGCATATGCATATATGCGTTCTGTGTGTTGGACTGTGCGGTGACGACTGGACGAGAGAGCTTTACACATGCATGCATTATCTCTTAGCTGGCTAGCTTTTCCATGCGTACAGGTACGTGCATATATACCTTTCTAAATGAGAAGTTCTATAGATATATAGCTAGGAGTAGGTGTTTTCATGTGTGTGGATGCCATTTTTATTCGTTTGAAAAGAAAAAAGAAGGAAAGAAAGAAAGAAACGAATAAAAAAGGTGTTCAACGAAAGATGTTAAGTAGTAGCTAGCTAGAAAGATACGTACGCGTAGTAGCTAGCTAGAAAGATACGTACGCAAGCAACAGCAGAGATGAAGCATGCACGCTTATCATGTACTGATGCATGCATGACGCAAAGCTTCTTCTGCTTAATTTTTAATTCTATCATATCGTCTCTTTTTATTTACTACTACGTACCTTTTGTAGTAGAGGCGTAGAGCTTTGCATGCTTGCTCAGAGAGGCTCGCTCGCTTAGCTAGCTTTGTCCTTGTTGGCTATAGCCAATATATAGCTAGCTAGTACTTGATTGTATATTTACGTAGTTTAATTAAATTTGGTATATACTTAAAAGCTTGCATTTTATTTTACTAATAATTACTATATTATTGCTTGCACTAGTACTAGTACTATGCATGGTTTATCTTATATACAGATTATTAATTCCCATTGCTCGATCGTGCTAGGGCTGGCTTTGGGCGATCGAATTTGCATGCATGGGGTCGGATCGGATGTGGGAGGCGCGCGACAAGGAATTAAGGACGAAAGGCCGGATTGTAAAATTAAAAAAAGGCGTCATGCATGCATCCGCTAATTAAGCTAGCTAGCTAAACAAGATCGTCGAGCTGAGCTAATTAACCGACGACAGGCATGCGCATGCAGCACTACTGGGCTGTGCTGGACCTCCCCATTGATCACGTACGTTTCTGCTGCAGCTAGCTAGCTATGTGATCGATCGACATGCATGACATAAGCCAGCAGGGAGAGGGAAGAGAAGGAAGCATAGAAAGAAGCTTACTTACTTCTGACTCGATTACTAATTAAGTCTAAATAAAAAGGTGATAATTGACCGCTCGCTCGAGGCCATGCATGTAGTACTTGAGAGCTAGCTAGCTAGCTAATTAAGCTAGCTAGCTAAACAAGATCGTCGGGATAACCGACGACAGAGGCATGCGCATGCAGCAGAGGCAGCACTACTGGGCTGTGTGCTGGACCTCCCAATCGATCACATACGCTAATTTCTGCTGCAGCGCTAGCTAGCTATAGCTGCGATATATGTGATCGATCGACATGCATGACATAAGCCAGCAGGGAGAGGGAAGAGAAGGAAGCATAGAAAGAAGCTTACTTCTGACTCGATTACTAAGTTTAAATAAAAAGGTGATAATTGACCGCTCGCTCTCGAGGCCATGCATGTACCTGAGAGCTAGCTAGCTAAGCTAGCTAGAGCCTAGTAGCTACCTAGCTACCTGCCCTGAGTCGTTCCGAGCCTAGTAGTATTCCATTCCAGATGCTGTACTGTATATATGCATGCACGGAGCCTGGCAAAGGAATGTAAAAAAGGTGTCTCAACTCGATTGATCGGCCGGTCCTCGATCAGTCTCTTCATCCTCTCTCGATTGATCAGTGTTCCTCTCTACGCAGCCAGCTAGCAGAGATGAAGCATGATGCAAAGCTTCTTCTGCTTTTTAATTTAATTCTATCGTCTCTTTTTGTTTACTAGTACCTACTACTTACTTTTTCCGTAGAGCTTTGCATGCTCAAAGGCTTGCTCGCTCTCTTGCTCGCTAGCTTTTGTTCTCATAGCTTGTTTAACGTTGGTTTGTACTTGATTGTTTATTTACGGTAAGGGGCCAAGGTGTTTATCTACCATGAGCATCCACTAGACTTAGTCTACCAAATGTTTGGTCTGAGTCTTGACAATATAATGCATCCCTCTTCCCGTCAAATCTTGTTTGGTCCTACTAATTAAATGCTTACTTTCTTGGTGTAATCTTATATATAGCACTTAAGTGATAAACTTCACCCGAACAATTTAGGGAGGAATATATATTTGGTCTTTATATGAGTCTAGTTTTGAGTTTTATTTCTTTTTCTTAATTATAACTATAAACAACCTATTCATCCTTTCTAGATCTATAGATCTTGATAGAATCGAATTCTTGGGAAAGGGAGAAAATATTATGCTTAACCAATTTCGATTCCAATAGGATTGGTGTTTACACCAGATTTTGGACAAGTCAAGAAGCGGCTGATGCGGGAGGAGGATAGCCGGTTAGAAGCTCAGATCGGGTAATTGGTGATGTCAACAAGAGCGTGTTGAAGGCTAAAGATCGGATCGGGCAAAGGCGGATTTTGCGATCATGAAAAGGGCCCACAAGAAAGGCAAGGTTGGGTTCCGAGTTATCTTAGAATTAGAAAATTGTATTATTTTCTTATTTTTAGTAACGTAGAACCCACGAGTTTTTCGACAAGTTGGATGTCATCCGGTGGACGCAGGCTCGTTGTAAGTATCGTCATGCTCGTGTTTATCATGTATTGTTAGTACGATTCTGGGTCGTGCAGCACTGCTAGATGGATTCGAGTAGTTATCGATTCTCGTTTGATCTAGGTCATGCTTAGATTGAATTGAGAGTTAGTTATTGGCTCTAATTAACTTGGCATGTTAATTAGATTCATTAAGTTACCGATATGATTATTTATTGTTTATTTATTTTAAGCATCATCAAACTGCCCAATTTTGATCTGTTCTCATCGGCTTAAATCTTTTGTATCTATCTTGCTTATATGAACATTAATTGAATATCTTGTTTAGGTACGTAGATCTGTTTGTCATTAGCCGATTAGTTTAGATCTTAATTGTGTATAGGTCGCACTCAAGTAATAAAGCAAATTGTGTCGAGAGTTCTTGATTAATATATCTAATCATTAGCTTACGTCATGGGCTGCAACGATCCGATCAATCCCCTTGACATAAGCGACGGGTTAGGCAGATTAGTCAAAGAGTTAAAGCATCGTTTACTTTATAGGCTTGTATGTTGTCTATACATCAGATCGGTTGTTCAGCCGATAGTGTTTGTGATTGCCTGCTGCACGTTGCATTCTTCCGATCTTTTTTATGCATTGTCTTGTGTTTCGAACCATGTTAAGGTCGATTCAAGTGTGTTAATTAGTTGCAACGATCTGGTCGATCCTAATTAATAGACGTGATAGATCAAGATATGTTTCGGCGCGTAAGACAATATATGGATTAGATCTGTTTAATATAATTTGCTTTCATTCATATTTATCTTTGAATCTGTTAAATACGGAATCGGATGTTCTTGTCAAATCTATGCAATCGATTCACGCGATCGGGTGTCGGCTCTCTAGCCGATGGCCTGCTGAGAAAGCCCATTGGGCCGGATATCTGGAACCACTCGGGACTCACCAGTGGTTCCGTATTGTGTTACTGATCGACTCTTTTTCCTTGTCAATTGCAGGTCAAATTGACTGGGACGCTTGCAGATTCATCGGTGCTCATCTACGCCGATTGTCGAAACTAGATGGGTCCGTTTCGCTCCGTGTTCCACAGGACCGTTCCGGCTTCGCTGGTGTACTGAGTGCGAACCAAATTTCACGCCAACAATTGGTAAAAACCTGAGCCAAAACCACACCTGATCCATGACTCTTGTCTCTTGTGACTCATTTGATGCCATTGTATTTCTTTTGCTCTAAGGATGTGGGAAGACCAATCGGGTGGTATGGGGGTAAAGATAGGCCAAGTCTATTAGGTTTGAGGTTGTGGCCGGTGAACCTAGCTAGGTGAGATTTTTGTAGAAGTTTGTAAGGATCTGCTCCTTATTCTCTTCGTGACTGAACAATCTTTGTCCATCTTGTTGGACCACTTTGATCGTCCATCTTGTTGGACCACTTTGATTTGGTTGGTTCTTAATTTTATGGAGATTCTTGCATGATAAATCATATCTTCATCTTCTAGAATTCACCAAATAAATTACTTTCCCCCTCTGCCTTGCCAAAACTGCCATTGAGTGAATTAATTACTCCATTTTTGTTCTGACAAGATTTTTGAAGTTTGATTCTAGCTAAGTATTGATAAACAATTTTTGTCCTTCTAACAATCTAACATAGTATGGAGTCTTTTAGCACAGTCCAAATGGAACCTTTCAGGTTTTGAAGTTTTCTTGCAAAGTGAAGTTTTTTTTTCCTAATATTCTTAAGAATAGAGACTCAGACAAGTTGCAGCATTTGGACTTATAAATCTTGTTTTGAGTCCAACAAAGTGCTTACTAGCCGGTGAAACACATATATCATCTCTCTTGTATTACTCCTCTGTCACTCTGGACTCCTATGTGTGGCCCTTCCTCTACTCATCGTTTGCAACTAGCCGGGGGATGGTGTATGGTTGGCGTGACAGATAGCACGCCGGGCATGCATGTATATATTCTGGCCTGGCTATGCATGCATGCTATGGAGCAGCGGGACGTTGTCCTGTGGCTGTGCTAGCTATATAGTATAAGGGCCGGGATATCCATCATGCAATATAATGCAAGCATCGACCTAGAGCTGGATGTGAAGGAATAATGTGAGGTTGTCATTGTTTTGCTTCCACACTGCGCTGCAGGCCCATATATAATTTTGTGTTGTTCTGCAGACAGACAGACACACAGACATACAGTATAGTACAGCAGCTAGAACGCCGCCGCCCAAACCCCAGCTAGCTAGCTAGCTTAGCTCGGAACTAATCCTTTGGATGCATATATGGATCGCCAACTATTGAAGACGACTGAGGATGGAAACGGATTGGATACGCATGGAATCGAATCCAGATGTTATCTTTTATCACATTTTAATTCGAATACGAATACGAATTCGAATATTTTTAAATACGAATACAAAACGGATGGTTCGAATGCGGATCTGAAATCGGATGTTTACTCGATCTAACTTAGAATGTACATTATAAAATTTAGAACAAAGTTTTATTATTAAGTACATCGTTAACCAAAGTGAACTAAATAAAAGTACACTTCTAATAATCTCTAAGAGCAAAGTAAACTAAATTATAATGGATAATATTAAATAAAATAATAGATCAAGTGAATAAATCCAAATAAAAATAGTAGAAAATAAATAGCCATTTTCTTTATAATTAGTATGGGAATTAGGTAATTATCACACAAGTAGAGATAAAGCATTTGTGTATATAACATAGACAAGGATAGCATAAAAAATAATATAGTTATCAATATATATATTTAATAATTAAAATATATCAATTAATTGATATTATATTTGTATAAATATTTATTATGAAATTTTAAATTTATATAAAATAATTTATATCAATAAACAAATAAAATAAAGGATTAAAATAATTTAAAAGTACAAATATATTAGATTAACATAAATTATAAAAGTACTAAATTTAATTAATCAATCTTTATGTATCATTAATAATTTACAATTAATACTAAATTTATTTTTATATATACTATTAAATATGTTACATGTATTATTAGTAATAATAACATTAAATAATTATTCACTTATTATGGAGAGAAAACTTTTAAATAGGTTCATGATACCTTATTTTCTATTCGGATACGAATATTGTCGAATACGAATGTAGAATCGGATAGAGAAAATACTATAATACGAATACGGATGTATCCAGTTTGACATCCATTTTAAAACAGATACGGATACGGATATCCATATTTACAATTCGAACGGATACGAATGCGGATAATTCGGATATCTATTTTCATATTTCCATCCTTAAAGACGACCAAACGAGAGAGCAGAGATAAAGTTGGCAGGCGAGCAGGCAGGTAGGTAGGTATAGACTGGCTACTAGGCTCTAGCATAGCTAGCTCTCAAGTACTACGTACATGGAATCAATTCTGAAAATAGGGTCTTTGCCGAGGGCCTGAAGCTTTGCCGAGAGCTAATTCTCGGGCACTCGGTAAAGGCCTCTTTGCCGAGGGACAGGCCAAACAGCCCTCGGCAAAGAATCGACCCACGACAAAATCCATCTTTTTAATCATTTATCATCAAAATACAACTCTTATATACAGAAAATTAGTTTATAAACAGCCTAGCAACTCAATATTCCTAGCCCCATCCAAATCATGTTTTAAACATAAGATTTATCATCTACATATTTTTTTTTAGGAAAGTGCAATATATATATATATATATATATATATATATATATATATATATATATATATATATATATATATGAAAATTATTTCCTACTCCTATGGAGTAGTTACTTCCATGTGTATATCTCTAGATTTAGACCGTCTATGGTCGAAAGAAATATATGTAGACGAAGTATATGGTCATACTAAACCATCTAGAGTAGTATGTGGTTATACTTTTTTTTTTATTCATATAGTATATGGTTATACTTTTTAATATACTACTACAGTAGTATTTTAGTAATATATTTAAAAGTATGGGCTCTGATGAAAAATTTTGTATACTAAGATTTGAAGCATCTTAAATTGAGTATCTAAACATACTCAAACCGATAAATTAGTATACACGCATACACAATACGATTTATTAAAGGTGAGAGTAACTACTCCCGAAAGTATATAAAATGCACCATATATATATATATATATATATATATATATATATATATATATATATATATATATATATATATATATATATATATATATATATATAAGGCTATTCATAGCTACCTTGAACTAAAAGAAACTTGTGACGTGGACCATTCATGAGGTCGATTGTTCTCCATGCACTTGTCCCATTATAGAGATGCATTGATGCAAGGCGAGCCAACAAGTCAATATACATCCTAAGCCACAAAATTCTGAGTGTGTGCCTACCACAAACTCTGAGTGCATGTCTGCAAAAATAGGCTGTTATTGACCTATAAGTAAGGTATATGCTCATATAGAGTTCATTGCATCCTACGACGAGTAGCTAGCCACCATGGCTTCTTCCTCTACTCATAGCTTCCTGCTGCTTCTCTCCCTCCTACTACTTTCCACGGTCGTCTACTCCGGTAGCGCGCCAACCCCAGCCCCTACAGCTACAGCAGAAAAGTACCAGAAATGGTGCCAAGTAGCATCAGATTCTCAGTCGTGCATCAAGGTGATTGAATCTATCCCAGGGATCCAGGAGGTTGATTACAATAGCGCTGGCAAGGTCGCCGACTTGTGCATGCATTTTGCTGCCAATAAGACAATGGAGGCCAAGGGAGCTGCTGACGCCTTGCTTGCTGTAGCAAAGGGCAAGCCTTCCGATTGCCTCAAGGCTTGCGCCACCAACATCAAGTCAATGGCCGAGGCCTTGGTCAATCTCCCTGCTGGGCAGGATGACATGACCACCTATCTCGCCTTTAAGGATGTCAGGGCCAAGTTCAAAAACCAGAAACCACCTGCCTGCGAGAAGGACTGCTGGAACAAAACGTCATCGTCTTCAGTTGAGGAGACCGGCATCGTGGACAAGTTCCATGATATCTGGAATGTGGCCCAAGTTGGGAATGGGCAAATTTTTAATATCTTCCCTTGGCCAGACAACGAAAACGATAATAACACCCTTTAATTAATATTTTTTCTATTATTTTTTTTTGTCCTAATTCGTGTTGTGACAGCTATGACCATGCATGGTGTCATGTGACATCACATTGCTATTTGTATGTTTTGTTCTTTTTATTATGTTTGAAGGCATGGTCGATCTTGGCCACCCAATAATTTGACAAATCATATATTGTAATTATAACACTTTATGTTCTTTATTGCAACAATGTGTGTTATGTTTGATGTTCTATTTTAAATTATAAGTCATTCAAGGTTTCTTGGAGATATAACGTTTTTAAGTTCGATCAGATATATTTAATATAAAACAATATTTATAATAACATTTATGATATTAAATATGTATTCACTAGATTTTTCGTTGACTACACACACACATTTCATGTCATAAACATGTCATAAATCCTTTTAATTCTCCCTAATTTTACTCAAACTTAAAATGTTTTGACTCTTCAACAAAATTGAAATCACTTATAGTTTGGAACGAAGGAATTAACCTTTCCTTTAATATCTTTTTCTATACCACAAACCGTGTCCCAATGAATCTCCCTCCACAACTAATAAAACTAGCACTACTACATAAAATCTTTTAGGAGGCGTTTGAGATTTTTTTTTAGGCGGGCAGGAATGAAAACTGTCACGGTTAATGCCCCGATTAACCGAGGTGGTTATTTTTTGATAACCGAGGTGGTTAGAAAACCGCCTCGTAAAATAGATTTACCGAGGCGGACGACAAAACGCGACCGTTTCGGTTAATTTAAGGCCCATAAAACCCAATAAGGCCCGGTAACAGGTTCTTCGTATATATAAACATCGAGACAAAACTCTAACCCTAGCCCCTCTCACTCCCTCAGAACAGCAGCGCCCTTCCTCTCTGCCTTCGCACCGCACGGCCCGCGCCCCCTCCCTTCAACAGGGCGGCCGGCGTCGCTCCCTCCCCTTCGGCCCCTCCTCCCACCGCGCACCCCTTCTCTCTCCCTTCTCTCTCCATGCAATGGGCCGTGGAGCGCCGCGCGATGTCCGAGCCAGATCTGGCGGCTCACGGCGGGCCAGGACGTGGAGCCGCGCGCGGCGGCCAAGCTGGATCTGGCGGCACGGCGGCTCGCGGCAGGCGCGCGGCAGCAGCGGGCACGCTGATCCGGCGAGGGGCGCACACGGATCCGGCTAGGGCGCGCGCAGATCCATCGACGGCGCGCGTGGATCCGGCGAGGGCGTGCGCGGATCCAGCGAGGATGACCGGCCGCAGTGGGTAGATGGGCTCGCTGGGCCCATGGATATGGGCTCGGTGGGCCTATCTGTGGGTTTCTCTTTTTTTGTTTTTTTATTCGATTAACTGTGGCGGGCAGCAAACCGCCTCGGAAAAGATCACTTTAACCATGACCTTTGATCCGAGGCGGTTGGCAAAACTGCCGCGGTAAATCCTTTCTGCCCACCACGGTTAAAGTTATTGTAGTAGTGTAGAATGTGGACAAATTTCCGTGTGACAATTATCCGTCGCTCCGCCACCCGTGCGATGAAAGCCATGCTCACGTGACGCTCTTCCTCTCTCTTGCGACAATTCATGTAAATCACTGCAACATCATGCATTCAACAACGATGCGCGATGCTCGGCCCTCATTACCATTGCCGTCATCTTCGCTGCGCGTGAGCCTCATCCTGCGGCACGCCCTCGCCGCATCCTCCAGCGCGCCCTTGCTCACCGATCGAATTTGTTGCCCTGGCCATCGTCAGGGTCGTCACCGGCGCGCAACTAGGCACTTGCGTCCCATATGCAGCATTGTGGAGTGGCAGGGCTGGCTGAGCACCGCTGCCTCCCACTCAATCTTCCTCCCTCTTCCAAGATCGGTCGTCGCCCGTGCCCTCTCCCCGATCCAGCTGGACCGCGTGTTGGCCACTGATCTGATGGATCAAGGGTGATAGAAAGCCCAGAGGGCAGCTTGGCCGATTGGCCATTTGGACTGAATTGAAATCGGGATACAGGCTTACAATAGTTGGTGGTGTGCCCCTGCTTATATGGCAGTGGAGCAGCCAACCACTACGGCATATTCCTAGTATAAAGTAGATACTTGCTTGGCTTCCAAGCTACCTACCAAAAGCTGGGTAAAAACGTAAAAGTACAGGAAAGTAAGATACAAGTAACTAGGCTTATCTAACAATCTCCCCCTAAGCCTAGTACTA